>VMDO01002110.1:0-67893 GCA_007922755.1 Pedetes capensis
GTAGTCAGGAGAGAACAATCCCTGGAGAAGGACATCATGTTTGGAAGAGTGGCAGGTCAACGCAAAAGAGGAAAACCCTCCACCAGATGGATTGACACAGTGTCTGCAACAATGGGCTTAAACATAAATAAGATGGTTTGCCTGGCACAGAATCGGCAAGTGTTTCGATCTGCTGTACATAGGGTCGCTATGAGTCGGAGTCGACTCAACGGCACCTAACAACAACAACAATGATGACCTCCAGACAAAATTTGAACACATCGTCTTCTCCATACCTGGCCTTCTTTACTGCACACTGGTGCTCAAACGTTGTCCCTTCCCAGGCCTAAAGAAGTTTGACTAGGCAGTGTGTCCTTCTCGGAGATCAGAGCCTCGCTGCTCCACGTCATCTTGGCCTATGAGTGGTACCTCCCGCCTGAGTCTTTCTTGGCCTGTCCCTTTTATATCCAAAATTAGCTCTCTGAGTGGCTTGCTATTGTTATGTGCCAATGAGTCAGTATCCAACTCATAGTGACCCTACGTACAACAGGTGAAACGCTATTGTCAGTGCTTCTCTGCTATCCGTAGGGTTTTCAATGGCTGATTGCTTTTTGGGAGTGGGTTGCCAGGCCCTTCTCCCAAGCCTACAGCACAGGTATTCCCAAGCGGCCTCCCATCTAGGTACTAACCAGGCCTGACCTTGCTTGGCTTCTGAGATCTGACGGGGTTGGATGCCACAGTGGTATGGCTGCAGGCTGAGTGGCTAAGAACAATGCTTTTGGTGGGAGAGTTGATAGATCTGGTCATGGACCAAGTTGCATAGGATGGTGGGGACGGGCTGGTCCCTGGGCAGCCCTTTCTGTGATGCATGGGGGCACTGTAAGTGGGGTTTTCTGTGGGCAATACTGTCACCACAGAAAAGCTGGTGCAAAGTGTTCTTTCCCAGGTTTCCTATAGGTCTATGCCAGGGTCTTTTAGCAGAGCTCAGAAATTGGCTGCTGTGGGCAGGCATGCTGGGTTAAGGAGCCTGTGAGGAGGGTGAGGGCCCAGCAGCCCCATTCCCTCCTCCCCAGGGATCTCTCCCTCTCTGCCCTTGTCTCCCCTGAGGCCAGGCCCAATGGCCCCTCCTCTCCTGGGTACACAGGTTTCCATGTTGTCTCTGGTTTGTTCCATAGTAGATGTGTCTATATCTATAATGTGGTGAGGGGAGGGGAAGGGATCCCACCAAGGGGAGCAGCATAAGTAAAGTGGTTGGCTTGTCATCCTCCTGCAAGAGCAGAAAGTGCTTCGACTGAGCCCAGGTTAGCCGGACCATCCGAGTGGGAGAAGTGGCGTGAGGCCATGTGGCGGGTGCTGAAGGCAGAGAGGTATTTGGTGGCTCCTCAGCTGGAGGGCACAGGAGCAGGCCAGGAGACCGGGGGCGGGGGGGGGGGCAGAGACCAGTCAAAGGAATGGGAATTTGAGGGGACTGCAGGGAAGAAAGAGGGAGGTACCAGTAGATGTGAGCTCAACTGAGGGATCAGATGGGGCTGCAAGACAAAGCCTCTGTGCCCAGGCTCTAAAAGGAGCATGGATCCATGGGCCCCCCTTATGCCCAGGAAGGCCTAGGGTAGAATGACTCAGGATGCTTGTAAGAGACAGGGAGCAGGAAAAAGGGCTCCCCCTAAAGTAAGCTTGCCTGCAGCCGTACCACTGTGGTGTTTGATCCTGTCATATCTCAGAAACTAAGTAGGGTCAGGCCTGGTTAGTACTTGGATGGGAGACCATGTAGGAACACCAGATACTGTAGACTTGGGAGAAGGACCTGGCAACCCACTCCCAAAGAACAATTAGCCATTGAAAACCCTATGAATAGCAGAGAAGCACTGACAATAGTGTTTCATCTGTTGTATGTAGGGTTGCTGTGAGTCAGACACTGACTCGACAGCACCTAGCAATAACAACAACAAAGTAAGGTGAGAATGTATAGCCCTTGGATCTCTAGCCCTAAAAAGAGAAAAATGCTTTGGTTTGATTTTAAGGAAGGAAGGTGGAAGAGAGTCGAATTATAAAGAATACAAAAAGGAGGGAGCACTGTTTAAAAATATCAAAAAAGCCAGAGGTAGTGGCACACACCTGTAATCCCTGCAGCTCAGGAGGTAGAGGCAGGAGGATCATGAGTTTGAGGCCAGAGGCAGTCTACACAACTTAGTGAGACCCTAATTCAAGATAAAACATACAAACAAGGGTAGGGGTGCAGCTCAGTGGTAGAGCACATGCCTAGCATACATGAGGCCCCAGGTTCAGCCCCTAGTAGTGCAAATTAATAATAATAATAATAATATAAAACTAAATAAATAAGAAATCAATTCCAAAAACAACAAAAATGTCTGAGCTGGGTGCAGTGGTACAACCTAGTCCTAGCACTTTGGTGAGCTGAGGCAAAGGATGGTGAGTTTGAGGCAAGCCTAGGCTACATAGTAAGACCCTGTCTCCAACAGACAAGCACTTTAGGGTATAACATTTTAGCAAGAGCAGAGGATGACTAAGATTTCTGGTGTCTGAGATGGGCTGACCTGGTATTTACAGAGAGATGGGAGAAGCTGAGTTCTGTGTTGAGTAGGGCAGTCCTAGGGGATCTTTTGTTGAGTCTACTGAAGAGAACTTTCCTGAGGAATTTTGAGGGGCATAGGAGATGGAATGGGCAGGCTTCCTGAATGTTCCATTTGGTAGGTTCACAGGGTTTTGAGCTGGTTAAAGATTTTCATGGCTTGGGGAAAGGAACCTTTTGGGTAGAATCTTGTCTATATTGCATCCAAAAATAGTCTGCTTTTTTTGTTGGAGATATGTTCAACATCAATAATAAAGACACAGAAAAATTAAAGATTTTAAGTTTTATCTTGGCAAGGCAAATTTTCTTTGCAAAGAGGACCCAGGCTGTGAGACTAGTTAGCCAGCAAGCATGCAGCAGGGAGGTCAGTCAGATCTTTTATTTCCTAAAGCAATCTCTATGACTGGGTCTCACCCAATTACTTAGGGTTTTGACCTCACAATCTTGGCTAAACTGATTGGGCAATAGTGGGAAGGAGAAGAAGGGGGAGTCTTAGATTTTCTAGGGGACAAGGTATTTAGAGAGAACAAAGAAACTACGAGTTCAGGCATGTCCCGCCATGTGGAGGGAGATAGGAGGCTTGAGGGAGATAGGAGGCTTGAGGGAGAACAGCGAGCTGTTTGTAGATGAAGTGTGGGGAGGGTGTAAAGGTGGATAATAATATGTATAAAAGTAGTTTGTAAGAAAAGATTGCTTATATTTTCACATTTCCTTCAAATATCTGAGTGTACAAATATCTGATTTTCAAGCTTCTGAAGGGCCCTCAGGGGGGCAGTATTGTGGTCTTATCACCACAGTCTATGGTCTTTATAGGCTCAGAAATTTTATTATTCCTACACCAGAAGTGACAGGGCTCCTGAGGACTGATTCACATGGACCAGTTTGTAAGAGATGGATGTATAAATGAGAAAGTCAGAATGTGGTCTTCAGAGGAAACTGTCAATCAGACCAGATATTTATGCTTCCTACTCAGAAAATTCTCTACTCAAAGTGAAGTTGTAGTCAGAAGGTTGTTAGGTGAACTATAGCTCTAATGTGCCCTGTCACTGAGCTCTGAGAATCTAAGGGATTCAGTAATAGTGTTCTTTATGTTTGGAATTCTGCTGAAAGCTATCACCCTTTTTCTAGGGGAAAAATATTATAATAAATTGATTAAGATGTTTTTACACTTATATACATCTATTAAATGAAATGCTTGTGGAAGTGATGCTACGTACAGCAGCTGATATTTTCACATTGTTGGTTTCTTTTTTTCTTTTTCTTTTTTTGCAGTACTTGGGGGTTGAACTCAGGGTCTTGTGCATGCACCACTGAGCTACATCACCAGACTTTTTAATTTTTTGTTTTGAGACAGGGTCTTGCTAAATTGCCCAGGCTGGTCTTGAACTCACTCTGTAGCCTAAGCAGATCTTGCACTTATGATCCTTTTGGCTCAGCCTCTTAAATAGCTGGGATTATGGGCAGGCAACACCAGGCCCACCGAATGTTTCTTCTTTAAAGTTCTGATTGGGACTGGTAAATTGATTTTACTATTCTCAGTGGGCTTTTGCTCAATTGGTAGAGTGCTGCTGCCCTTTCTGAGGACCTGGGTTTGATCCCCAGCACCACAAAAATGGGAGAAGGACCTGGAGATTCACTCCCTAAGCAATCCCGAAACAATCAGCCAATGAAAACCCTATGAGGGTCACTGAGTTGGACTTGATGGCACCTAACAACAAGAAGAAGTCTGAGTTCAAGTGTTCTAGGACCTTCTGTAATGATGCCCCATAACTAGTTACTCCAGTTCGAGGGTCAGTCTCTAGGTCCCTTAATCAGAGACAAAGCACTTTCTTATCTTTACACTTCTTTTTCTTTGCATCCTGGACCAACCCACCTTTTCCCTTAGGAATGTTAATGTCCTCTGTGAGTTTAATAGCCACATGGGCAAGGGAGAGTCTGGTCTTACTGGCTACTTTATCTCCACTTGGGTCCAATGTATATTCTATATCTTAACTGAATGCACACTTTTATTTCTGAGTTGTTTGTAGTGATAGGGATGGAAGCCAGGGCCTGGTGGTTACTAGGCAATTTGCTCTACCCCTGAGCTGCAACCCCCCAGCCCAATTTCTGAGTTCTTGAGAAGTGAGAGGGGGCCTTACCTTTGCGCCTCAGTGGACCTTTCACTGGATTTATGAACAGAATACATAGGGCCTGGGCATAGTGAATTCTTTTAAAAGAAAAGAGAAGGTCTGGGCTAGGATGTAGCTTAAGGGTAGAGTGCTTGCCTACCATTGTAAAAGAGAGGAAGAAGGAAAGAGAGACAGAGAGACCTAGAGAGAATGTGTATAAGGGAAAGGGAGAGCGAAAGAGAGAATATGGTTCATCTTGTGTTGAGGAAAGAACGTGTGAAAGAGATGAGTCAGCAGTGGGCATGGCCTGGGGACCGTGGAAGAAACCGCACCTTTCAGTGAGTAGTGGGAGACCAGCCCAGTGCTGTTGCCTGCAGCCTGAAGAGTTCCTCCTCCCAAGGACCTCCACACAAGTAGATCCAGGTCTTTGGCTACTTTGCAGAAAAGAATTTCAGGACGAGTTAGAGTGAAACAAAATTAGTGAGTTTATGAAGTAGAGATAAGAGATAGTACACACTTTAGGTTTAAGCACCTGTTTTGAGAGAGACACCTAAGAAAAAATAATATAGTAAACGCCCAAGATCCGGATGTGGGCTTCTTGAGAGGAAGAATCACACTTGAGTGTCTTAACAATAGCTATATACTGTGTTTTTGTGGCTTTTGAAGTAACATTGCTACATTGCTCCTTTAATAGATTAAGCAAAGGTTAAAGATGAAGTGAAAAAATATGAGCTGGTTTACTTATTTTTCTTGTCTTAAAGAATTTCTTTTTGTAAATCAAATTGAAAGATGGTTTTGTGAGGTGCAGTGTTTAGGCGTGGGAAGGGGTTGTTGTTGTTGTTGGGTGCCATTAAGTTGAGTCCAACTCATAACGACCCTCATAGGGTTTTCAATGGCTGATTGTTTTGAAATTGCTTTGGGAGTGGATTGCCATGTCCTCCCATTTTTGGGGTGCTGGAGATTGAACCCATGTCCTCAGAGAGTGTGGAGCAGTGTTGGAGGGGAAGAGTAGTGCCGATGAGGTTAAACTCAAAGTTGACAACCATTCTGACCCTAAGCTAAGAATATTCTACTCCTGGTTAGCAACCTTGTGTGAGATCCCTTGGGAAAATGAGCCTGGTGTCTACGCAGGCATCTTCACTGAGCTTGTGAGTTGTGTTGACGTTGTGGACTTCCAGCCAGGGGGCGATGTAACATGATCCCAAAGTGAGGGCTTCTTTCCCTTCCCATGTCCTGTTACTCTTTTCTGTTTTTCTGTCCTGCCCCACACTCAGCACAGCTGACTTCTTTGTTTTGGAAATTCTCCATGGACTCTGCCCCATCTCGGTGCTTTGTTTCTGAAGGGAACAGTGTAAACCTGCCCTGCTTAACATGCCAGCCAGCCCCTCCCCATCCCCTTCTGGGCCAGTGCCATTCCTTGCTCCTCTGTCTCCTGGTAATGTTCACCTGTAGAGCCCCATAACTGTTGCCTTGAGTTCCTAATTGGACTGTGACTTAGACCACACCAGGTATTATGCTGCCTGGTATCCTCAGCAAGAGAGATAACATGCTTGGGGATAGTGGTCTTCCAACTTTGGAGTGTTGGAGCTAGGGCTGTAGCTCAGTGGTAGGGCACTAGCCTAATGTGCTCTAAGCTCTGGTTCCATCACCAGCAGCGCAAAAGCAAAAACAAAACCCCTTTAGGGTACATATGAATAATTTGCAGGTACTATTTAAAGCATGTTAGACCCTGACTTCAGGCCGTAAGGTAGGGGCCAGGAAGCCGCATAGTTAACCAGTCTTCTTCTTCTGCCCCTCATGCAGATGGCCTGATTTAGATCATACTTTGAGAAAGGGTACCTTGACCTGTGCAAAGCATTTTATTTGCATTGTCTCTTTTGAGCCTCCCAACAACTCCATTTTAGAGAGGACGGTCATTCACTTTACAGATATGGAAACAGCTTCAAAGGGCTTGGTCAAGGTGACACTGGTTGTCATGCGTGACCACATAGAGGCCAAGGCTCCTAAATCCGATGCTTACCTCGCCCTGCTGGGCTCTCCAAGCACCATGGAGCCCATTTCCAAAGTTTCAGGCTTCAGTGTTTGGACTTCCAGAGGAGAAAGGACTTCCTCTAGAATGAGCTGAGTTGATGTTTCATCTTGAGGGCCACTGGCCCCTGGCAGGGAAGCAGCTTCCTTTGAACAAGTCTGCACTCCTTTCTTGGTGTAGGGAATGGGGCCAGAGCCTTCAGCTCTTCCGGAATCTGAAGGACGCCTGAGAGAGAATGGCCGAGAGAGGGCGTGGGTTTTGGCTAGGGTGCAGGTGGTGACTTTCAGTTTGAGGATGAATTTAGCAGAAGTTGCTGAGAAACTGGGTTGGAGGGGAAGAGGAAGGTTCAGGGTGCTGGTATCCTGTTCATTCCACTCACTTCTGGAGGTGGGTGGGTGCGCATTTTCTCCGTACTGGGCCTTGGGGACATGCCAGCCTCTGTCCTCTCTCCGCCCTCTGCCCACCCCCTGCCGTCCCCAGCCAGCCTTTGCAGAGGTGGAGGGGGATGGGATTTGGCCATTTATTCTGGCCTGACTGGGAACAAAGGCCTGTGGCAGTGGAGAGTCTAGGCCTTAAAGCCCCCACTAGCTGGAGCTGGGGGGCCTTGGCCACATTAACAACCAGGACAGGCGGCACTGGAATTCTTTTGCTGAGCCCATTGCCTCCCCCTCTGTGGTCCTGGGCTAATTCAGGGCTGTGACGAGGTTGATGGACTATCCTGGCTGCCTAGCCTCCTATTGTGCTCCTAACACCCGGTAACAAAGGCCACTTGCCTCTAGCAACAGTCGCTAGGCGGGTCTTATCTCCTGGGCTCCAGCCCAGCCCCCACTGCCAGAATCAGAGGCCCAGCTTGGGTCAGCGCAGAGCTCTTACCAGACCCTAGAGGATCCCCAACCGATGGTAGCCCTGCTGGCCCTTCCTGGCGGAAGAGCCTCTGAGGCCTGCGTGTCCAGGCCAGAGAGCCCACGGTGGTCCCTCGCATTTTCTCAGATGCTAGCTCTTGTGTAACAAGCCTCTGAGCAGCCCACCCTCTCCCCCGTGCTTTTCTTAGATTTCTTGGCAGATCCTTCATTGAAAAGCCCCCCTGGCTCCTAACTGACATGACCTGGGCTCAGGTTATTGGTGTTGCTCTGCAAGAATATTCATTCTCTTAGCCAGGCATAGTGGAGCAGGCCTATAATCTCAGCACCCAGGAGACTGAAGCACATGAATCAGAAGTTCAAGGCCAGCCTGGGCTACGTTGTGAGACCTCCTTTCAAAACACACACACACACACACACACACACACACACACACACACACACACACACACACAGTTCTACCTCTAGAGATTCTGATATGGTTGGGCTGGTTGGGAAGCTGTCATTTTCCCCTCCGTACATGATGACTTGTGCAGCCACAGATAAGACATGGAGGCCCCTTAGACTGTCACTAAGGTAACACTGTCGCCTCTTTTGTTTTGCATGCTGGGTATGGAGCCCATGGCCTTGTGCATGCTAACCCCATGCTGTCTCGGAGCTATGTCCCCAGCCTGCAACATTCTGAAACTTGACTCTGAAACTGTGCCCCAGCCCCCACTCACTATGCAGCTGGTCTGGGTTTCTTAACCTTAGCTTTGAACTCATTATCTGTAAAATGAGACCTACCTAATGGTGGGATTGTGAGGGCTGAATGAGCTGGAGAGGCCAACAGGCCCAGCAGAGGCTCAATGCTGGGAAGTGGGTGCTGCCAGGAGGGGCTTGCTCACTGCAAGGCAGTTATGCACCTGAGTCCCTGCAGCTTCTGGTCTGACACATACTGGATGTGTGACCTTGAGCAACTCAGCACTTCCAATCTCCTTGTGCTTCCTTCCAGCCTCACAAGTCTGTACTTCCATGATATGGTAGATAGTACAACTTTGTAATGTTCTATTGATTTATTGAAGTATTATGCATTTTAGATAAATTTCCCATAATTTTTCATTTCTCTAGTTAAATTACAGTTAAAATTTTGGGCTGGTGAAGTAGCTCAGTGGTAGAGCACTTGCTTAGCATACACAAGACTCTGGATTTGATCCCTGGAACAGAAAAACTAAATTTATTAATTAAAAATTGAGATAATATTAATTGAGTTTAATGTGCTTTTAATTCAAGGCATATCCCAAGCATGGTATCCCACAACTGTAATCCCAGGGACTCAGGAGATGGAGGCAAGAGGATTGAGACTTCCAGGCCGTAAGGCAGCCTGTGTTATTTTCTGAGACCCTGACTTAAGAAAAAAAAAAAAAATTTAAAGGCTGGTGCAGTGGTGCAGGCCTATAATCCTAGCAACTCAGGAGGCAGAGGCAGGAGGATAGCAAATTTGAGGCCAAATTTGAGCAGCCTGCATAACTTAGCGAGACCCTGACTCAAAACAAAAAATAAAAAAGTAGAGCACTTACAAAGTGTGCACGAGGCCCTGGGTTCAATCCTTGGTACCACTAAATAAATAAATAAATAAAATTTAGAAATTCAAGGCATATTAGATATTACATGGGTATAGCAGCTTTTTGTAACAACTATTCTTAGATGGCCTGCAGCCATAGCATTGTAGCATCTGATCCCATCAGATCTCAGACGCTAAGCAGGATCAGGCCTGGTTAGTACTTGGATGGGAGACCACCTGGGAACACCAGGTGCTGTAGGCTTGGAGGAAGGACCTGGCAACCCACTCCCAAAAAACAATCAGCCACTGAAAATCCTATGAATAGCAGAGAAGCACTATAATAGTATTTGGGTTGTTGTGCCTAGGGTTGCTATGAGTCAGACACTGACTTGATGACTTGATGGCACCTAATAACAAGTTTTAGCTGGGATTTAGCTCAGTTGGTAGAGCACTGAGCTGCAGTCTCTGAGGTCCCGAGTTCAATTCCCAGCACCCCCAAAATGGGAGAAGGGCCTGGCAATCCACTCCCAAGGCAATCCCGAAACAGTCAGCCATTGAAAACCCTATGAGGATCGCTATGAGTCGGATACCAACTCTATGGCACCTAACAACAACAACAATAACAAGTTTTAGATGAAGGACTCATACTACCTACTTATACATTATTAAAGTCTTAGATATTATCTCATCTTCCTAGTGCAACTCCAGGTTTGGAGTTGTTTTTCTAGGTCTGGTGATGGATTTGTAATCAAAATAACATGATTACCAATAGTTTTCATTTCTGAGTCTTTCCAAATACTCCCAAACATTTGATCTTATAATAACCCTATGAGGTATGATTAATTGGAGACAGTGTATCTACCAGGAGCCTGAATCCAGAAAGCCCGTGGGCCCCCCCAAACCAGCTGAGCCCTTCCGCACATGGTGCCTTCCTTGGTAGTCTGCACTGGCTGTGAGGCTGTGAGGAGAGACAGGTCTCCCCACCTGGAGGAGGCCCCCCTTTCCTGACAGAGCTGGTGCCGCTAAGCACACAAGTCTGGCCCAAGGCAAGCCAGCCTCACCTGCAGTTTCTGTGTCTTAGGTCAGTTTGGCTGGAACAACCTAGCAGGTGATTTGCTGGAATTCTGTAAGGCAGCCAGTGCTGATGGATGGGCATCTATAAGCAGCCCCAGCAGCGAGAGCCTGTTTACTGTTCTCCATGTTGTGAGAATAAGTACTGTGCAAGGAACCTTGGAAAGTCAGGGGCCTAGTTCTCCAAGGGTGAGCACAGCAGTGTCAGGTTGGAAGATTTGGAGCCACTGCCATTTGCAAATCTGAATCAGCCCCCGCTCATTTGCATATGTCTGTATACATGATTATGTAATTAATAATTGTTGCTTGATTTTTAAAAATATTTCTTTCATCTGCCTTCTACTCCACTAGCATGGCCCCACCCAGCATTCCTCCAACATCTAGTTATCCATTCTCTAAAACAAGTGGCGTGGGGGCCATGGTTTGGATCTGGAGTAGTCCACAGAGGCCCATGAGTTAGAGGCTTGGTCTCTAGCTTGGCACTATTAGAAAGTGGCAGAATCTTTAAGAGGTGGGCCCAGTGGGAGGCCTTAGGTCATTGGGGACATGGCCTCAAAGAGGATTGTGGGGCACCAATCTATTTCTCTGCCTGTCATGAGGCGAGCAGCTGGCTCTGCCATGCACTCCTGCCATGATATTCTGCCTGGCCACAGGCCCCCAAGCAAATCAGGCAGACAGACCATGGACTGACATCTCCAAAACTATGAGCCAAAATAAACCTTTCATATTTGACAGTTCATTGTCTCAGGTTATTTGTTATAGTAACACAAAATTGACTAACACATCTGGGGCTTGGTACTTTTAAAATTCCCTGTGGGCAGCATTTTTCTTAAGTTAACATTTATTTATGGAGCACTTACTATAGGAGATGTGTGGAGCTCAAAACCACATGGGCCCTACCCTCAGGGAGGTTCCAGTCCAATTAGGGTACAGGAGCAGCTGATTCAATAATCACAGAGCAGTCAAGGCTCAGGAGAGAATTCTATTCTTCCCTGTTGCAAAATAGCTATGTGAAGCTAAGATGACTTCAAATAACAATTTTGAGTTAGTTTAGTGCAGTGGTTCTCAAAGTTTCTGGTCTCAGAACCCTTTTGTTCCCTTAAAATTTTTTGAGCATCCCCAACAACTTTTGTTTATGTGGATTATATTTGTTGATATATCCTGTATTAGATATACAAGTTGAGAAATTTTCAAAATGCAAAATTATCCAAGTATACGATCCATTATCTTTCAGAATGATATCATCATACATAATGTAGCTTCAGGAAAATTCTGTCTGTTGGGAGACAATGAGCATGAATAAGACAAATGAGGGCTGGCAGTATGGCTCAGTGGAAGAGCTCTTGCCTAGCCCATGAGTTCCAGCTCCAGCACCGGGAGGGCATGATAAATGGCATCTCAAAACCATTATGAAGAAACTTTTGACTTTGTTGTTAGGTGCCATTAACTCGGTGTCGGACCCATAGTGACCCTACGTACAACAGGCGAAACACTATTGTCAGTGCTTCTCTGCTATTCATAGGGTTTTCAGTGGTGGATTGTTTTTTGGGAGTGGGTTGCCAGGTCCTTCTCCCAAGCCAACAGCATCTGGTGTTCCCAGGTGGTCTCCCATCCAAGTACTAACCAGGCCTAACCCTGTTTAGCTTCTGAGATCTGATGGGATGAGACACCACAGTGATACAGCTGCAGGATTTGACTTTGTAGACTTCCTAAAGAAGTCTAGGAGAACCACAGGACTCCCCCATACCACAATTAGAGAAATACTGGGCTATAGCCTGCAGGCTCTTTTAGCATCAAAGATTCAAAAGTTCTAACAGAGTGCCAGGAGGTCTGCTGAAACCTTGATCAGTGTGGGAAAAAGTTCTATGTTTTTAAGATTCTTGATAACATAGAGAAGAAAAAAGCAAACTTTTCCTCTGCCCTTTTAAGTTATCCTAATGGGGACTAGAAGTTAAACTGGTGAAAGATAGATTAACAGGAGAAAAACTATACGAATTTTATTTGATGACACTATTTTAATTTTTATGTGCATAATAAAAGCCTTTGAATCTTAACTGAAGACTCAGACAAGTTAGATTGGGGGCTTATATACCATTCTAACAAATGGCAAGAAATAGTGGAGGAATGAGGAAGACAAAGGAAAAAGGGTTGGGGTTTTTAGGGACTATAAATTGTGGGAAGGTAAATACATGGGGAAATTAATGAAGCTGAGGTTTACTTTATTAGAGCTTGTTTGTATAGACCCATTCTGGTGGCAATTCTCTGTCTCCAGTGACAGGGTTGTTCTTGGTCTAAGGGAGACAGGAGGAAGAACACTTTCACAAAGGGAAACTTATGTCCTCTTTCAGCAGTTGCTGCTTTTTCTTTTTCTTTTTCAAGTGTTACTTCTTAATTGCCTTCAGCTCAAAATAATCCTTAAAGTGGTACATTTGGTGGCATGTTCCAATCTTCTTCAATAAATAATGAAATAAGAAATACCAGATATTGAGTTAGCAATGCCCAAGGTTCTCCCTCTAGAGTGTCCTCTCAGCCTTAAGATTCAGTCACCCAGAGCAGGCCCACTCCCAGGGCAAGCCATCAGGGACAATCCACCTGAGCAGCAGGTGCCCTGGCTGGGGCAGCATTTTGAGGAAATGTGCAAAGTTCCAGGCTTCACAGGGCACCAGTGGAGGGAACAGAAGAGTAAAGGCCAGTAGGGCCCAGCTGCCTGCTCACTCTACTTCCCAACTGCGGCAACAGAGTAGGATGCTAAAGATCAAAGAGTAAGAGGCTATTCTGCAGGCCTGGGGAGGAAAGAAGAGGCTGCCCAGGGACAAAGGGCAGCTCTTGAGGTGCACAGTAAGCCATTGGCAGCAGAAAAGTGGGAAGGGAAGCAACTGGTGCAAATGGGAAGAGGTGGCCCCTGGGGTGCCAGGTCCTGAGATGCCAGGAACAAGAACTAACACCAAGAACAGAAAGGACTTTTCATCTTAGGTGATGAGATAGTCTTGTCTCTCTTGCTTCCCATAGCCTTGGTCCCTGCACCTGCCACTTGGATCCTGGCTCCAGGTAGAGCCTCTGTTCCTAGGTGCAGTTGTCATTGGCAGCACAGCAGAGAGGTACAGCTCAGTACAGTTCCCCTAGTTGGGTCCTCCCCTCCCAGATTAAGCCCGGTCCTTGGCTTCACCATAAAAAAGAATTTCAGGACAAGTCAGTGAGAACGAAGCAAAGTTGTAGAGTTAATTAAGTCTACACTTTAGAATACATGTGGGTCCTCAGGGAGAGATAGGCATCCAGGATACAGACATGGGCTTCCCAGACAAGTCAAAAAGGAAAAAAGCCCCTGGGCATATGTCTATCCAGTTTTTTTGACCTAGGGTACGCCCCATGTCAGTGCTGGTCGCTCAGCGTAAGCGCCTAGAAAGGCTCCCGTCATGGGCTAGGGAGGTGCTAATAAGATCAAAAGAAGTTCCATTGTATAGGTTTAAGAAAAAAGTCACGAGGGATTTCCCTGGGCATGTCTCAAAGAAGCAGAATTATGGAGTGGAAAACAAGGTCAAACTCAAAGGTTATATACATTTTTGACCCCAAGCAGGTTTTATTGCTATTTTTGCCATTTCCATTACTTAAAATATCTCCCCAAAATAACATCTCTTGGTAGGCAGTCCTCACAGCAGTGTTTTTGTAGCTGTGTCAAAGTTCTTGATTCTCAGTAGATTCTCAGGTGGAAAGCTTTCTCTTCCATGTCCCCCCAGTTGACCTCAGCCCCTCCTCGAGGCCGGCTCTGTGGCCCTCACCCTTCCGAGCAGCGATCAGCGCAGCCGTTTTCTCCTGCCCTGTCTCCAGCTCCTCTCCTGCTGTGCAGTCCTTTAGGAGCTGAACCCCAGCCCCAGCGGGGATCGGCAGGAGGGCCCAGCTGGTGGCTTTCAGAGGCCCTGTGGTGCCAACAGCTCCTTGCCCAGGGCCTGGTTAGGAGCAGGTGAGGGCTGAGCCATGGAATCAGCATCCCTCATCCCCAGGCTCTGGAGGAGAGACCAGGGTGCGGGTGCAGGACAAGGTAGCTCCACCCCCAGGACTGAAGACTGGAACAGTGGCTGGGCAGAGACTTTGGCCTGTCATGGAGTTACACTAGGCTTTTGTCACCTGCTGCTTCTGTGGCTAGGTGGCTTGCTTCAAACTTATCCTGGACATGAAAGGGTGGAGGTGGAGGTAACAGCCTGGTTACAAGTCACCGGGCTGCCCAGGGTCCTGTTAATCTAATCAACAAGCAGCCACATGGTTGCCAGGTGCAGCAGACCCAGTGGGGACTTGGCTGACCTGTGCATCTCACAAGTGCCCAGTGGGCAGGGAACCGGCCTGAACACCATATCCTCTTCTGCCACTTACCCCACAAGGATGCAGGCCAAACTGGGGACAGGCCGCTTTACCCCATGCAAGCAGAAACAAGTAAAACTTTTCCTGAGCACCCCTTCCCCATCTCAGAAACTCTGGGTGCCTGAGTAGACATGAAGTGGTAAGTGGGGTCGCACAGGCAGTGGCCTGAAGGTTGCTGGGTACTGTGACCTGGAGCAGCCCCAGGACTGAGGGCTGATAACAGCTTGGGATTCTGTTGGTGCTGAGTTGCACTGTCCCCCAGCTTCTCTCTCTCTCTCTCTCTCTCTCTGATCCAGAAAGTGGGCTGTCATGGCAGACTCTGTCTGCTAAGCCATCAAACTTCAGCAGCTCTTCCCCATGATTGTGGCTGGTGTTCGCCTGGCAACAAATTCTGCAGTGGTGCCTGAGAGGGGGCCACGTGGCAGGCCAGGGAGCAGCTGTTTGTGAGGGAGCAGATTATGCTGTGCTGCACAGTGCCTGTGAGGGCTGATGGCTAAAAAGGAAAGCTCAGGTTTTAGGGAGTGCAGATAATAATATTGGACTTGTTGCCCCTTCCCTTACCTTCTGCCCTTTTTTCTAGCCCTCATTTCCTCATTGTGCCTGGCTTTTAAAACTATCACCTCCTCCTGTAGCAAAGAGAAGGGTGAGAGTCCAGCCAGGTGCCATGGCTCACACTTATGATCCCAGACACTTGGGAGGTAGAGGCGAAGGGTCGCAGGTTGGAGCCCCAAGGCAGCCTGCATGACTTAGTGAGACCCTGCCTCAAGATAAAAAATAAAAAATGGGCTGGGGATACAGACCAGTGGTAGAGTGCTTGCAAAAGTATGCACAGCATCCTGGGTTCAGTTTCCTAGTATTGCTAAATTAATAAAATACATAAATAAATACATACATAAATAAATGGATGCTGAGAATCCAGATGTGGCTGGCTGTCTGTCAGTAAACTGTCAAGATGTGAAATTTGTCCCTTCCTTGTCCCATTTGTTTCCCCCACCTTCTCTTGCTTTCCTTCTTTCCTTCCTTTCCCTTCCTGACTGCCTGCTTCCTTCCTTCCTTCCTCCCTTTCTTCCCTTTTCTTTTTTCTTTTTCTTTTTCTTTCAGTGCTGGGGAGGGCCCATGCTAGCTGAGTGCTCTGCCACTCAGCAACGTCCCCAGGCCCTTCCAATTCTATTACCTATACTTGAAACTGCACATCCATAGGTCTTGTCACTCTCCCTATCAAACAGCCAGATCCTAACAGCCATGCCAGGCTTCCTTGGTGCTCACTCCTGAGTTACATTAAGATTCTAATTAGAGTTGGGGGTGTGCCTAGTGTTAGAACACTTGTCTAGTATGCACCAGGCCCTGGGTTCAATCCCTGGCACTGTAAACACAGGGGAGGGAGCATAATTTCTTCCTGTCTCATCTGTTCTCTCTCTGGGCAACATGGACAAAGGCCTTGGGAGCAGAGCTTCTAGCACAAAGATTATTATTTTTTTGTAAGACAAGGTCTCACAGTGTTGCCCAAGTTGGTTTTGGATGCCCAAGCTCAAGTGACCCTCTCACCTCAGCCTCTTCAAGAACTGGACTGCAGGTGTGCAATACCATGTCCAGCTCAGTTTTGAGACATTTCATACAAATTGACCTAATGGAAGTCCTTGTGGGAAGTTGGTTGGAGGGGGTAGGTGGTTTTGCAGAGAACTCCACTTGTAATCTGCAAGTGTCTTTCTAGTCTAGTCTGTCCTCCTACCTTGAATTTCCATTACTTGCTTTATTTATATAAAATGGGTCATACTCCCATCCCTCCTCTACTCACATATTCAAACTGGCATTCACAAGAGGTGCCCTTTGTATCCTAAGACGTCCTTATTTCTGGCACCCAGCCACAGAGCCCCAGGGGTAAACGTGGCCTATTTTGAAAAGCATGATTTTGGTGTAGTTGCTCTTCATGTCTCACAGCCGAGGAACTGGGTCAAGAGGGGCTATGGTGTTGGGTAGGCAGGTTTCATGGGGTGTCCTCCTGACTCCTGGCCTGGCCTTGTGCTTACTAGCTGAGATTTTCTCTGTCTCTTTGTGTCTCCTTTTATGCTTGTTTTTTTTTTTTTTCTTTCTTTTTTTCTTTTTTCTTTGCAGTACTGGGGTTAAACCCAGGGTCTCATGCATGCTTTGCAAGCTGGGGTTGCAAGCTGGGTTTGCAAGCTGGGGTTGACACATTTGAAGGCTGAACCACAGAGTTGCACCTCTAGCCCATTTTCTACTTTTTATTTTGAGACAGGGTCTCACTAAGTTATACAGGCTGCCTCTGGCCTCAAACTTGGGATCCTCCTGCCTCAGCCTCCCAAGTCATTGGAATTACAGGTGTGCACCACCATACCTGGATCATATATAGCATTTCTGATTCTTACCTACGTCCTGCTAGGAAGTGTTATCTCCATCTAGACAAAAGCCCAAGGCTCTCATGGTAGTGCCACCAGTCCAAGGTTAAACAGCTGCTATGTAGTGGAATCTGATTTTGAACCCTTTCTGATGATCTCCATTTTACAGTGAACCACTCAAAGTTAACTGACCTGCCTAAAACCACGTAGATAGAAACTGGTGGGGAGACTAGGCCCTCAGCCTATTCTATCCTCCTAGAAGTTCTGTCCACACACTTCAGTACTGAAGAGGAGGCCATGCCCACGCTAGGCAGCCAGGGATTCCTTGTCCTTCAGATATGCTTTAGCCTGGTCACATCTTTGTTCTACAGAGTTCTGTCCAGGGGTTCACTCAGGCATCTCTTGGCTCAATTCATATGTGGTCCTTCAAATGTGTCAACCCCAGCCGGGCATGATGGCACACACATGTAATCCCAGCACTCAGGGGGTTGAGGCAGGAGGATTGCAAGTTCATGACCATCTGGGCAACATAAGGAGGCACTGTCTCAAAAATAAACGAAAAAAATGTTCAGGATGTAGCTCAGTAGGAGACACAAGGCCCTTGGTTCAACGTCCAGTAACACACACACACACACACACACACACATACAGAACAACTCCAAGGTCCTGGCTACATTTTCAGATCAAAAGAAGTTGGAGGAGGCTGTTCTGGTGGGGGCCTAGGCCAGGAGGGAAGCACTTGCAGTACCCTCCCTACCTTCTGCAATGTGCCATTGGCCCCGAGTCACCCTCAGAAGACCAAAGAGACAAGGAGAGAGAGATAGGCAGCTTGCATTTTCAGCCAGGCTCAGCCCTTGCTCTATCTCCCACCCTCTTGGAGGAAGGGTTCCTGCACAGCCATCTCAGTTTCCTGACATCTCGAATCACTTTAGATCCAAGTTTGCTTTGGGAGATTTAAAGAATTGTTCATGGGAAATGGGATGGGGGAAGGGGGTTGATCACCCTGAAGAGCTTAGGACCCACATAGGAAAATTATACTTAACTTATGTGAAAAAATTTTGACACTACACAGCTGCGGCACAGGATCTAACCAAGTTCCAAAGTGTGTAGTCTTAGGAGATAATTTTACTAGGACTTGGGTATTTAATACCAAAAAGTAATGTCTATCTTTTTGTTTGCTTATTATTTTGTTTTATTGAGACAGAGTCTTACCATGTAATCCAGGCTGGCCTCCCACTTGTGAGTCTCCTGCTCAGCCTTCTGAGTGCTGGGATTATAGGTGTGTGCCACAATGCCGGATCAGAATTCCAGAGTTTTATTGCTAACGGAAAAATGGAACTTTAATGTTTTATACATGGATCAGTTGGGATGCCTTTGGCAGAAAGAAAGGTACACGTATAACTGGTAGATTTTATAGTAGGGCCCATTCATTATTTCACATAATTAACAATTTGTTATGCTCATCTGTTATGCCACACTTGGGTCATCAGATGGTGGAGTCAAATTCATGTGTGATCACATCCAGTGAGGCAAAATAAGGGACATTTCCTCCAGTGTATTTTTTTTAATGTTTATTAGGGAGGAATCCCAGGAGCTCCCCAACGAAAACTTCTAGGTCAGCATTAAGACATTCCTAGCTGCAGGGGTGGGTGGGATGGTCAGGCTTTGTCATTTCACCCTGTAAAGAGGACCTGGGGGCAAGAATGGTATGTGGGGATGGCTGGGAGGAGGTAGCCAAGAGCATCCACCCTGGCTTTGCTAGTGGAGTTCATTGGGAACTAGCAAGTAATAATGTCTCAATAGTGCTGTGAATTTGGCACAGTGGCGCACACCAGTAACCCCAGCACCCAGCACTCAGAAGGCTGAGGCAGGAAGATCTGAAGTTGAAGGCCAGCCTGGGTCACATAGCAAGACCCTGTTATAAGAAAGAGGGGTGGGGGAGCATGAGAGAGCGCACACTGGTAAGTCTATAAGTGAAAGTAAGTGCATATAGGCAAATATACTAATATTATAAAGAGAGCATGCAATACATTGTTGTAAAGATCATTGTTGTAAAGATTCTCAGAAAGCAGCTCTAGAAATAAAAGAAGAAGATAGAATAAGGACTAGGACCAGACAGACAAAAGGTTGAAACTCACTTTTTATGCTTATTAGTTCATCCTTGGTGAATTTATAAAATCTATGTAGCAGGCAGGACTGGGGTTTGGCTTAGTTGGTAGAGTACTGCTCTGCACTCTCTGAGACCTTAGGTTCAATCCCTATACTGCAAAAATGGGAAAAGGACAGGGCAATCCACTCTCAAAGCAGTCCCTAAATAATCTAGCCATTGAATACCCTATGAATAGCAGAGAAGCACTGACACTCCTTATGGCAATAAGTATGGCACAGTGTCGGGGAGTGTTTTGTTCTGTTGTACATAAAGTCGGATCTGACTTGACTGCACTTAACAACAACAACATGTAACAACACTTGTTTACAATGTGTGAGACCCTGGGTTCAATCCTTAGAACCACAAAAACAAAACAAAACAAAACAAAAAACACCTATACACATATGTAGTTTCAATTTCTTCATCTGATTAATAGATAAAATAAAATGAAAGAAAAAGAATACATACCATACCTCTCTTTAACATTGTTACCAGAAATGTGTGTGCGTGTGTGTGTGTGTATGTGTGTGTGTGTGTGTGTGTGTGTATTGTTAATTTTTCTTCCTTTTCTTGCACAGGGAGCTGGATTCTACCAGAGAATGGTCTAGGAATCAGATCTATCCATCCCTGTTGAACACGAGACTGCTGTGGTACTTCCACAAGCAGAAACCTTGTGGGTGCCGTAATTCTGAATGCTAATGGAATTGGCCATGGATTTGTTTTAACCACCTATTAGTCAGGGCTCACTCCCATGAGAAGGCTATCCCCATGGAAATCTGCCTCAGTTTCAACCACATACACATGGTGCTTGGGATCCATCCAATGTGAATTTGCCCAACCTCCATCTCTGTTCTGATTCCCCTGCTTTTTCCTGTGTAACTTCTCTCTCCTTAACTCATTTGTTTCCTATATTCTTCCACTTTGCCATGTGCATGTGGAAAGTTATTTAGGAACGGCTTTTTGCCTAAGGTATTCATTGTAAGGGGCAGCAGTGAGGGTCCTCAGTGGGGTGGAATTTTGGGCAAAGCTGTGCACACAATGAAAGAGGACATGGGGCTGGCCAGTGGAGTGGGAAGGAATACTAGGGTAAGACTGCTCCCCACCATTCCTTGGGGTCCTTGGCCCCCTGCCTGTCCTGCTGTGTTCAGGAGGGCCTCTCTAAGCAGGACCATGAGTGAGTCAGACCAATCATCTGCACTGCCACCAAGACTTGGAGAGCATTAGGTAGACTGCTGGCACTGGTTCTGTGCCCAATAGGGGTAGGGCCAAGGAAGGAGCTGCCCACGCTCCCTGGTCTCACCTTGTGATGTGGCTCTTATGGACCATACCTGTCTTCCTCCCTTGCCTCCTACTGGGCAGGTCATGAAGCTGGTGTCAGACCTGAGAAACCACCCTGCAGCTGCATGGGTGACCAGAGCCAACCTGAGGACATTCAACCTGCGGGTCATAAACTCTATCAAATGAGTATCCTGTGAATACCCCAGAACCCCCCCCCGCCCCCGCCAACTCTCAATGTTTCTCCTTTTTTCCCTGTGGTGCTGGGGATGGAACCTAGGGCGTGACTCCTGTTGGCCTCTGCTGGAGACTGCAGGCGACTCTAGCTGGCCCTGTGGCTGTCGGCACCACCACTGCGCACCACCACTGTTCTCTTTTTGGTTTCGTACTGGGGAGACTTGAGCTCTGAAGAACCCCAGGCCCCTCCCGCCCCCTGGGCTGTTCCCAGACACTTCTCTGGCTGCCATGAGGACTTCCCATGGTACAGCTCCCTGGTGAAGACAGGAAAGGACTTTCTGGCTGATCATAGGGACCCACTCGTGGGTGAGCTGGCCCAGGGGGGAAGGAGAAGAGCTGAGACAGCAGCCATTTATCCTCTCTACCTCCTCCACCGCTGACTCTGCCTTCTTGCAATAGTTCTACAAATCCACTCCAGCGCAGCCTCCACCTCCTCTGCATCAACAGTTTCCTAGTGCAGGGCCCTGGGGCTATTGCTCTACCTGTCCCAACCACCTGGTCAGCAGACCAGACTGATCTTCAAGGATTCTGGATTCTCAGCCCTATGGCGCCTACTTTCCTGGTTTCTGTGTCTCTGCCCTTGCTCCAGGCTCCCTTTCCAGAGCCTTCCTCTCTGTGTGGGCTCTGTGAGGTTCACTCAGGGATCAGTCCTGGGGGACTCCTCTGTGTTTATCTCTTTCTCTCCTTTTTCCTCTTCTCTTCTCACCTGGTTTTCACTTCCTAGTCTTGTCTACTCTTACTCTCAAATACCATTCATCACCCGATGATTCCAAAATGTACTTGTCCCCCTGCATGGCTCCCAGGAATAGCAGAAATCTGCTCTGTGCAATTCTGGACTCCTCATCTTTCTGCCTGTTCTGCTCCATGGCTCAAAGCAGATTGTTGTTAAAAAAAAAATTCTCCATCTTGCCTCCCCTGCATCTTAAATCCATTCACATCTTTTCACTTCTGTTGCTGTGGGCTCTGTCCTGGCCACTGTTGCTTCTTGCCTGAATTGTGAGGACACCTCCTAATTGACGCCCCCATTCTTCTCTTTGCCCTGCCCAATTCATTTTTCACAGACCAGTATGACTTTTGAAAAAGTAAATTCAGTCAGGTTACTTCACTGTTTATAACCTGGTGTTCTTCAACTAAAACTCAAAGGTCTCACAGGGAACACAGAATTTTGTATCATCCTGTCCTTTCCAGCAACTGCCACCAGCAGAGTTGGGCTTTTTTCCACTTTTGTCTGACTTACTCCCATTCACCCTTCAAGATTCAGGGTCTATACTGTCTTGGAAGTTTTTTTCAAGCCCCTAACCTATTCTTCTGTTTCCTGGTACCTTGCTTTTCTTCATGATTCTTACCACAATTTGTAAGTATGTTTATTTATATTTAAAGTCTTGCTCCACAGACTGTAACCTCTGCATGGGCAGGCACCAATGATTGTTTCTTAAGAGTTGCAAACTCACATCCCCAAACCCAGCTAGGACTTAGTAAGATGGGTTTCATACATGGGTATCACTTGTGCCTTTTCTCTCTCTTTCTGAGATCCTAGGAGTGGGAACTAGGGCTTCTCACATGCTATCCAAGATCTCTACCACTAAGCTACCCCCTGGTCCCTCTGTATCTGTTCAACTGGTGGCTGGGGCAGGAAGGAGCAGAGCAGTCTCCCAGAAAAGGGCCTTCAGTGATCAGATTCTGGCTCCTGGTGTGGTCTTTGTTTTTTTTTTTTTTTTTTTTTTTTTTTTTTTGAGACAGAACCTCTCTGTGTAGCTCAGGATGGCCTTGAACTCTTAATCTTGTTGCCTCAGCCTCCTGGGTGCTGGGATTATAGGGCAGTGCTGCCTGGGCAAGAAGCCAGCCCTGTCTTCACTCAGCTACAGGCTGTGAAGGAGAAACTTCTTGTTGTTAGGTGTTGTCAATTCATGGCCGACTCACAGCAACCCTCAGGGTTTTCAATGGCTGATTACCTCGGGATTGCCTCAGAAGTGGATTGCCATGTCCTTCTCCAATTTTTGCGCTGCTGGGAATCAAACTCAGGACCTCGGACACTGCAGAGCAGTGCTCTACCAACTGAGCTAAATCCCAGCCCAAAGGAGAAAACTAGAATTCCTTAAAAGTCCCAAGTAGATTCAAAAGTCTTCCCAGCTATCTCCCATCCATTGCCTGCCTTAACCAATCCCAGCAGGTTTCACTTAGGCCTCAACTCAGTTGACTTCATTTAATAACTGGTGAAAATGGAACTTAGCAGAACGGTCTTTTGTAGCAGTTGCCATGACTGCCTCTAGTAGGGTGAGAGTGGGGTGGGTGTCTCTGGCCTTGCCACGGTGTGGTCTCTGACTTGGCAAAGTGGACCGCCAGTTACAGTCCTGCCTTCATGTCCAGTTCTGTCTTCCATCATGTCTAGTTTAACAGGTGATTGAGCTCTTTTGAACTCAGTATTTGTGGGACATTTTTCTTATTATTTTGAAACAATTTTGAACTTTTAGATAAATTGGAAGAATAGTACAAAGAACTCTGGAGTCAGAGGCAAATCTTGGTGGGACAGTACTTGCTTGCCAGGTGCAGCCCTAAATTCAATCCCCAGCACCACACATCCACACACAGTCCCCAGCACATCCACACACAAAACCTCTTAACATACTCTTCGCCTGGCTTTCCCAATTGTTAATATTTTGCATTTGCTATATCATTCTCTTTTGTCTCTCTAATCTCCCCATAGCCTACATTTTTGTAACTTCAAGGGAGTAAATTGCAGACATGGTATTCCATTACTCCTAAATTTTCCGGTGGTTTTTTTGTTTGTTTTGAGACGGTCTCGTTGTATAGCCTGTGCTGACCTTGAACTCATGGTCCTCCTGCCTCAGCCTCTTGAGTGCTGGTATTACAGTCATGTGCTACCATGCCTAGCCCCTGTAGTTTTTTAATATTCTTAAAACATGAGAATTTCAATAAATATTTATGCCTAATTACAAATCTTGTGCATTTCCCCAAGACAGTGACATTTTCCTATGTAACCACAGTATATCCTTCAGAGTCAGGAAATTAACATTGATAAGGTAGTGCAGTCTGGCCCTGGCCCTGCCCAGCATTTTTTTTTTTTTCTTGGTCAGAACCCAGTCTAGGATTGCCTGTTGCATTTAGTTGTCAGATCCTTCTAATCTCTTTCTGTCTGAAACAGTGTCTCAGTCCTTCCTTGTGACCCCAGCATTTCATTGCTGCTGTTGTTTGTTTCTTGTGGTGCTGGGAATGGAGGCCAGGGTCTGCCACATGCTAGGTGAGCGTTCTACCACTGAGCTGTATCCTCAGCCCCAGCCTCAACATTTTTAAAGAGCAGGGGTAGTGGTTTTGTAGAATGTCCCTCCTTTCCCGAAGTACGATGTTCTTCATGGAGAGATTCAGCTTATTTATCTACTTATTTGAGACGGGGATGTGCTTTATAGCCCACGGTGGCCTCAAACTTGTGACCTTCCTGCTCTCGGCCTCCTAAGTGTGGATTACAGGCATGCACTGCCATGCCTGGTCTTTGTGGGAGTTTTATAGCACAAAAATCAGCAAATGGGCTGGGCATGGTGGCACGTGCCTGTAATCCCAGCCACTTGGGAGGTAGGGCAGGAGGATTGAAGGTTCAAGGCCAGAGGCAGCCTGAATAATTTAGTGAGACCCTATCTAAAGATAAAAATAAAAAATGGGTTAGGGGTGCAGCTCAGTGGTAGAGCACTTACAAAGTATGTGTGAAGTCCTGGGTTCAACCCCCCAAGAACTACAAAAAAACAAAATTTAGTAAATGTTGAACATGTACCAGCAATACCAATGAATACACTATGTTGCCAAGGTGGCCTGAAACTCTTGGGTTCAAGGGATCCTCCTGCCTTAGCCTTCCCAGTAGCTGGGGCCACAGGCATGTGCTACTGTGCTTATTTTCTTGTTCCTTTTAATGCAAGATATATTTAG
Source organism: Pedetes capensis (assembly GCA_007922755.1). NCBI lineage: Eukaryota > Metazoa > Chordata > Mammalia > Rodentia > Pedetidae > Pedetes > Pedetes capensis. The sequence continues at coordinate 24,485 of VMDO01002110.1, forward strand.
AAGCCCTAGGTGGGTGCAGTGCCACATGCCTATAATCTCAATGATTTGGGAGGCAGAGGCAGGAGAACAGTGAGTTCAAGGCCAGAGTTAGCTTGTATAACTTAGCAAGATTATTTCTCAAAATGTTGTTGTTATTAGATGCCGTCAAGTTGGATCTGACTCATAGTGACCCTATGTACAACAGAACAAAACACTACTGGACACTGTGCCATGCTCAGCACTATGTCAGTATCTCTCTGCTATTCATAGTGTTTTCAATGACTGATTGCTTTGGGATTATATCAGGAATGGGCTGCCAGTGCCTTCTCCTGTTTTTGCAGTGCTGGGGATTGAACCAGGGCCTCAGAGAGTACAGAGCAACACTCTACTAACTGAGCTAAAGCGCAGCCTTTTCTCAAAATAGAAAGTAAAAAATAGACTGAGGTTGCAGCTCAGCAGTACAGTGCTTAGAAAGTATGTGTGAGGCCCTAGGTTCAATACCTGAGTACCTCAAAAAGTAAAATAAAATAAAAAATTTAGAAGCCCTGCTCTGGATACTAACTGTGCCCATTACTCCTAGAGTATATGTGAGCACCTGCATGTATAAAGTATGTATACAGAGGGAATACACATTAACTATATTGAAATGACAATACTCAATACATACTGACAACAAAAGATGAATACAAGTCACGTTTGACTTCTCCAATTACATGAGGTTATATTATACATTGCTACCATAATCCAACTTTGAAAAGTAATACATAGGTAACATCTCCATATATGGACACACATATACATAATTTATGTATATTAAAATAGACACATGCATAAATATAAATGTGTACACATACATTTATATCTATTTATGAATTTATCCATGTATATAAAAATCCACGAGTGCACACCTGAACCTCCAGTTCCACCCCTCTGTTCCCAACAGAGAGAACCTGGGCTACTGTCCTTGGTGCACCTTCCGGCCTTTTGACTCCCCTGCACATGATCCATCTTCAGTCCCTATTGCTGCCTCTTCAGTCCTGGCTCCACATGTCCCTCTGTCCCAGATGCCTTAAGGAAGGAGGGAACCAATATAGAAAAGAAAAGGGGCAGGAGGAGAAGGGGGACTACTGGATAGTGCTATAGTTTGGACACGGCTGAGTGTGTCCCCAAGGCCTCATGTGTCAGGAGCTTAGTCTGCTCCATGATGCTAAGGTCACTGAAGATGCCATCCTAGGATGAGACAGAGGGAGAATAGGCTGTTGGTGGGGGGCAAGTGATGGGGGATACCAAGCCTGGTCCTGCCCTGCACTCTGTTTTCCTGTCTGGCCAAGTGACCTCTCCCTCTTGGCTGCACTTCTGCCATGAGGCCCTCACCTGAGTCAGGCTAAGGCCAGCATTGTGCCCTGGAACCTCCAGGACTGTGAACTCAGTCCTCAGGCATTTTGTTATAGTCAGTGAAAATGAACTAATACAAAGAGAAAACCATGGAATTATAAGAGCTGGAAGTGATTTTGGAATTGAGCACATTTACAGTGTTAAATGAAAACCACAGGAGGCCACTGTTTTGGACTAAGCTGCTGCACTGGGCACCAACAGACCAAGCTAAACATCAAAGTGGAGTCACTCACTAAAGTTTCACACCACCAAGCCAGAACTAAACTGAAACTAAGCCAAAAGTGGGATTAGAGAGAGAACAATCAACTTTCCCCAACAGGTCAGTTTCAATGGCCATGGTAATTAAATTCCATCTGCTTTAATCTTTTCTCAAAAAGGTAATCTGAGCTGGCCAGTGGCCATTCTGTAATCTCAGTGACTCAGAAGGTTGAAGCAAGAGGATGGGAGTTCGAGGCCAGCCTGGTCTATACATCAAGTTACAAGTCACTTTGGGCTATGAGACTCTGTCTCAAAAGAAAAAAACCAACCTGATGGTAACCATTCAGTTATTTTCCTATTGCTCTATCTCCCAGTCCCTGCTGTACAAGTAAAGTAACTTTGAGATGACAAGTCACCTTTGGTTTCTTGTGTCTGGTTTCTTCAGCTCTTTTTCTATCTATAAAACAAATATCCTATGCTTGGCTCATTGGAATACTCATTCCACTTTGAAGAATGAAGTGAAGTATTGCCTGATTCTACAATTGAAAATAAAGCCAAATGAAACCTTTGGACTAACTAGTTGTACTTTTGTTCTTTGGCAACAGTAAAGGCACTGAGGCTTCTGCTTTACAGAACATGTGTATGCGTTTTCTTCTTGTTTGTATGAGACAGGGTCTTGCTGTGGAGACCAGGCTGGTCTGGAACTCCCTATGCAGCCCAGGCTGGCCTCAAACTCCAATCCTCATGCCTCACGCTCCTGAGGGCTGGGATTACAGGCATGTGCCACCACATCTAGTTTATAGTAGTGAGTTTTCATTCTTTCATCTTTAAGAAGTCCCTTCAAAGATGGGTGGTGTGGCATGCACCTGTAGTCCCAGCTACCGGGGAGGCTGAAGCAGGAGGATTACCTGAATTCTGGACTTATGGGCCAACCTGTGCAACACAGTGAGATATCAACTCAAAAACAAACAAACAAAACAAAAAAAGACAAAAAAATTCTGCACACACCCCTGCTCTGGGGTCATGTGGCACAAAGGCAAGGTAGATATGCATTGAATTAGAAAAAGGAAATACAGCAAGGTAAGTTTTCAGGATCCTCAGTGTGGAAGGGATCCTAAAAGGCTAGTCAAACCATTTTCCAACTGCGAGATGCTCCTGCTAATTTTTTTTTTCTTTTAAAGCAGAGTTTTACTATGTAGCCCAGACTGGCCTTGAACTTACCTCCTGCCTCTGCCTCCTAAGTGCTGGGATCACAGGTGTGCACCACCACACTCAGCATGCCTAATTAATTTTTAAAGCTCACCAGACAGGATTCTGTAACCTGCCTCAACTACCCAGTCCAGAATTCTCAGATGTCCCTTTCCTGGGTCAGGATTTGGGGGGGGGGGTGCTGGGAATGGAACCCAAAGCCTCAGCATGCTAGGCAAATGCCTGGACCACTGAGCAACACCCTCAGCCCATAAGTATTATTTTCACACACGTAATATGTTTCTTCAAATAGCAGTCATGCTAAAAATAGCATGCACTCCTCTGTCCTTTCTCTGTGTGGGAAGGGTAGGAATAAAACACTTGTGAGCCGGAAGAGCCCTGAAGTGTCTAAGCCTAGAGCAGGGATAGAGATTTTGGTTCAGCTTCTCCCGGAGAAATACTCATATCCTTCAGTGTTCACCCAGTGGCCGGCCAGGCCAGAGCTGCAGGGTTCCATCTTGTCCATGCTTTTTAGCCAATAACCTCTTCCTCCTCCAGCTTCAGGAGCCTGAATCCAGCCTTCCAAAGAGCCTTTGCTGTGAACTGTCAGGGGACCACAGGAAGCAGAGCATTTCAGATTCTTGGAATACCAGAGCTGGGGGAGGCCTAAAGATTCTCTTATGTAAGGTCTGTGTGTCTGTTGGCTGCTTTAAGGACCAGAGAAGTTCAGTGGCTCAACCAAGATTACATAGTGGTGACAGCTGGTCTCCTGAAGCTTAGGTGGGCCGGGTGGTTCTCCGAGGTGGAGTGGAAGTGAGGAGGCAGGAGCCCCTGCCCAGCCCTGGGACCAGATCCCTAAGGCCTACCCTTGCCCAGAGAGAATTCATCAGCCCTCCCTGGGATAGCCACCCCTCCTCTGGCCTCAGGCTCTGCTTTGACTGTGTCCCAGCCCAGGAAGCAGCCATGGCTTCCTGTCCCCTCCCTCCTCTGGGAGGAAAGGCCCTGGAAGCCCAGGGCCTCAGCCTAAGAGCGCTCCCTTTGTCCAGGGTCCCCATGTGGAGCATGGCCCCAGGAACCTGCTCCAGCCCAGTGCGCAGCCACCGGCAGCTTCTGGCCAGCTGTGGCTCTCTGAGATCCTATCAACTGCCACTCAATGGGAAATGGCCTGAGACAGAAGCATGTGGACAGCAAATGGCGACTAGTGAGATCTGAGGCCTACAGCAGGGACCTAGGCAGCGGAGGGAGCCTCCAGTCACCTGTGGCTGGTGGTAGCTGCAGGCTGCTGCTGACCCCTGGTGGCTGCATGCAGTACCACAGGGATGCCACTGAGATCCTGAGGCTGGGGGATTGCAGGTATAATGGTGTCCTCTGCTGTCTCCTCCTGTCACTGTCCCGAGTAACACTAAATTATAATTGCCCATTGTAAATAGGTGTGTGGGAGCAAACTTGCAGAATTCAGAAAGCACAGGCGAAAATAGACATTGTGCCTGATTTCCCCACTTCTCATGCCTGGGTTTATGTTATGTTCTGGTGCCAGGGGAGGTCCTCAAGGACTCACTCATGGGGGCCTCATCGTGGCCCACTTCTTTCTCTGCTGCTGCCACCCGGTGCCACTCCAGATAGAAAGGACCACTCTTTTTTCTTTTTTCCTTTTTATTTATTTTCCTTCTTCTTCAGTGCTAGGAGTTCAACCCAGAGCCTCACACATACTTTTCAGGAGCCCCACCACTGAGCTGCACCCTAGACCTTTTTCTATTTTTTGAGTTAGAGTCTCACTAAGTTGCGCAAGTTGCCTCTGGCCTCAAACTTGCAATCCTCCTGCTTCAGCCTTCCCAGTTGCTGGTATCACAGAAGTGTTCCACAGCACCTGGCTGAAAGGACCACCCTTGACTGGGGTGTTCTGCATCTGTATTTATTGAACTAATGAATAAGGGGCCCGGCGAGGAGAACCCTGAAGCCAGACATGTTCTCCTGCCAGCATGGCCCTGGGTTTACAGGTGCATCTCCTCCTCTCATTTCTCCCCAGCATCAGCTCAAGTGAGGCCCCAAAGGTGTTAAACAATCATCTGTGCATTGGCTGGTGGGAAGCATCAGTCTTGCTTCATAGGTTAAAGGCATAGACCAGGCAGGTTAGAAGTAGAAAGCCAGAGCCAGATGCAGTGGGTTACACCTATAATCCCAGCAACTTGAGAGGAGGAGGCAGGGGGATCACACGTTTGAGGCTAGAGGCAGCCTGTGAAATTTAGTGAGACCTTGACTCTAAATAAAAAATAAAAATTGGGCTGGCAGTGCAGCTCAGTTGTACAGCACTTGCAAAGTACGTGCGAGGCCCTGGGGAAGGGAGGGAGGGAGTGAGGGAAGAAAGGAAAGAAAAGAAAGGGAAAGCCAGGTATGGTGGCATACGCTTGTCATCCTGGCACTTGGGAGGCACAGGCAGGAGCATTGCAAGTTCGAGGCCAGCTGGGGCTACACAGTGAGTCTAAGGTCGGCTTGGGATACACTGTTGAGATGAAAGAGAGGGAGGGGGGGAAATGGAAAAAAGAAAACCATGAACAGCATTTTGAATGAAAAAAATAACAGTGTTCTTCTGTGACAGACACAGGTTTCTATGGCAGATAAGGGACCCCTGCTTCTCTGCCCCCGCCTGCTCTGAAGAGGTTGGAGGGCTGGGAGGCCCATGCCTTGGTCTCCGAGCTCTGGGGTAATGGTCCTTCCCTGGCTTCCTCCTCCCTTGTTTGCCCCAGTCATCCCATCAGGCACCTTTTCACCCAGCATCTCCTGACCGTTGGAGCTGCAGGGACAGGCCCAGACCTGTCTTAGAAAACCCATCTTCCTTTATCCCCGTTAGCTTGCCATAACTAACAAATACCTTCGACGATCAGCTCATTAAGAGGAAGGTTTATTTTTGCTCCCAGTTTTGGAGGCCAATTGGCTTCGCTGTTTCTGGGCCTATGGTGAGGTAGCACATCATGGCAAAACCCTGTCACTTCATGGCTGAAGTGCAAAAGAGAGAGAAGAGAAGGCACTGAGGTCCTGCATTCCCTTCAAGCCTTCGCAGGCCAGTGCCCACTCCCAGATATCAGAAGACCACCCCTGAAGCCCCACCTCTTAAAGGTTCCACCGTCTCCCAATAGTGCCCTGGGCTGGAACCAAGCCTTCAACCCATGGGCCTTTGAGGGACACTTAGGATCCAAACTATAGCAACCCCTGAATAACTCACCAAAGGCCAAGACAGCCAAGGAGACTGGAGTGAAGAAGAATGGGATCTGTTCCCCAGGGAGGGAAGTTGGCAAGCTGTGAGCTCTGCTCCTCCACTGCTCTCTACCTGGCTGGGTGGGAAGAACTGCTGGGAGATGGCAGGATTATTCAGTGGTAAAACACTATTCAACCTGTTGTCTGCTTTACCCTGAGAGGCAGATCACATGCCAATCAAGGCTACAACATTGTATGAATAAGTAGGAAAGCCCCAAATATTGGTATTTGCTGTTACTTCTTGCTATTTTTAGCAATGTCTAACACCAAGAAGATCAGGGCGGTATATCAGTCAGCTTTTTGGCACTGTTGGATACCCAACACAGCCTGCTTATGAAGAAGAGGAGTGTTATTTAACTCAGCATTTTGGAGGATAAGTGCATGGCTTCTACATTGTCTTGGTTCTGGCTAGGGACTCATGGCAAATGGTGGATGGCACTGATGGCGACTGTGTGATAGTCAGTGGTCATATCTTAAACCAGGAAGCAGAGAGAACTAAGGGGCCCACAACCCCTTTCCAGGGCGCACCCCAATTGATCCAAGGACCTCTCACTTGACCCCATCTCTTAACAGTGCACACCATTCTCCAATACCACTACCCTAGGACTAAGCTCCAACCCAGGAACCTTTGGGGGACACATGTCATGATCATGCCCACCCCAAGCTCCCAAATCTCATGTCCATCTTCTAATACAAAATGCATTCATTTCACACCCAGTAGTCTCGAAGTCTTAACTGTTCCAGAATTGCTCAAAAGTCTAAGTCCAAAGTCTCATTTGAGACCTAAGGCAATTTCAGCTTTGAGCTTATATTTAAAAAAAAAGGTTTCAAGCCAGGTGTTGTGGTGCATTCCTGTAATCCCAGCAACTTGGCAGGCTGGGGCAGGATAGTGAGTTCAAGGCCAGAGGCAGCCTGTGAGAACCTGTCTCAAAATAAAAAATGAAAAAGTGGCTGGCAGCACAGCTCGGTGGTAGAGCATTTGCCTAGCACGTGTGAGGCCTTGGGTTCAACCCCTCCTCAGTTACTGCAAAACAAACCAATAAACAAAAACAAGTTACATGTGCTGGGAATATAGCTCAGCGGCATAGCATTTGCTTCCCATGCCCAAGAGCCTTGGCTTACCAACTCTAACATCACAAAACAACAAAAGTGACATACTTCTAAGATATCAGGATAAGACAGGCACAGGATAAGCATTCCTACTACAAAAGGGAGAAATAGATAAATAGAAAGGAGGAATCGGCCCAAAGTAAGAACCAAACCCAGCAGGGCAAACGTTAACTCTAAAGTTCTAGGTCAGGCACACTGCAGCACACGCTGTGTAGGGGGGTGTAGGCAGCCCCATCACATGGCTTTGTTGTTTGCAGCTCACACAGCTACTTTCTGAGGCTTCTGGATTGGTCAAGGTTAATAGGCCAGAAGATTATATGAACAAGGTGGAGTGGTCCTGGTGGTCTGCTGTGTTGACATTTAAGTTCAGATTTCAACACACAGTCAAGAATCTGATTTTCTGGTTTCTCCTGCAGTTGCTAACTGATCAACTCCTCTTGTATCTCTATCCCTGCCGCCTCTGGCTCTTTTAATTAAATTTAGGATAGCTTAAAATGTTTCTTTTCTTTTTGTGGTGCTATAGATCAAACCCAAGGCCTTGTTCATGCAAGGCAAATGCTCTACCAGTGAGCTCACCCCTAGCTTGCACATCAAGCCTTGGTAACTTTTTCTTCGTTTTCATTTCTAGGGGGCTAAACCAGGGCCTTGAGCATGCTTTGTAAGCGCTCTACCACTGAGCCTTACCCCAGGTCCCTACCCCCCTTTTTAAATTTTTTATGTTGAGACAAGGTCTTGTCAAGTTATGCACACTGCCTCTGGCCTCAAAGCTGTCATCCTCCTGCCTCCACCTCCTGAGCTGCTGAGATTATGGGCATATGCCACAATACCTGGCCTTGGCAAGATTTAAGACTAATCCTTTGACAGGGCTATTTAATAGGTAGTCTCCCTTCTAACTGCATATAATATTACTAGGTTTCTCTAGAGCTATAGAACTAGTAGAACTGACCAATCTATAGATAGATAAATTAGATAGATAGATAGATAGATAGATAGATAGATAGAGGATTTATTAGAGGGACTGGCTCACATGATCATGTGGCCACATCTTTTGATTTTTTTTTTGTCGTTGTTGTTAGATGCTGTCGAGTTGGTATCCGACTCATAGTGACCCTCATAGGGTTTTCAATGGCTGTTTCAGGATTGCCTTGGGAGTGGATTGCCAGGCCCTTCTCCCATTTTTATGGTGCTGGGAATTGAACTTGGGACCTCAGAGACTGCAGCGCAGTGCTCTATCAACTGAGCCATATCCCAGCCCTTGATTTTTTTAGGTCAGTGAAAAACTGGACACCCAGGGATATTAAGAGTGTGGTGCAGTCTACATCCAGGGGTCCCAGAACCAGGGAGGCCAGTGGTGTAGCTCTCTGTCCAGGCCGATGGTCTGAGAATCTGGCAGCTACTGGTGAGAGTCCCAGAGTTCCAAGGCTGGAGAATCTAGAGCACTGATGTCCAAGGGCAGGATATGTCCCAGCTCCCAGAAAGAGACAAGCGAGTGAGTGTGCTTTGCCTTTGCCTTTTTGCTCTATCCAGATCCCCAGCTGGGATGATGCTGGCCCACACTGAGGCTGGGGCTTTCACCCTTAGTCACTGACTCACACACCACTCTCTTCTGAAACGCCCTAATGGAACACCCAGAAATAATGCCTTCCCAGCTAGTTGGGCAGGAGAGTTTAAATATGAGATGCTCATGTACTGGGGACCCATTTGCCAGCTGATGGGCTTTGGAAAGTGATTGGATCCTGAGGGTTCTAAGTTAGTCAATGGATCCATCCCTTGATGGATTCATAATATGATGGGATTATTGGCAGGTGGAGCCTAGCTGGGGGGGAGTGGGTCACTGGGGGCATGCCCTGGCCCCTTCCTGGCTCTCCCTACTTCCTGTCCATCAGGAGGTGAGCAGCCTTTGCCACACGTTTCTGCCACCAGGACTTTCTGCCTCTCCTCAGGCCCAAGCAATGGTTCTAGCCAACACTGGACTGAAACCGTGAGCTAAATAAACCTTTCCTCCTTTAAACTATTTCAGCTATTTGTCACAGCAACAATGAAGAGAAAAATGTGCTCACAGCTGTTGTGATGGCACATGCCTGTAGTCCCAGCACCGAGGGAGGTGGAGGCAGGAAGATGGCAAGTTGGAAGCCAGAGGCAACCTGTGTAACTTAGTGAGACCCTGTCGCAAAATAAAAAACGAAAAGGGGGCCGAGGGTGTGGCTCTGTGGTAGAGTGCTTGCGAAGTCTCAGCGAGGCCCTAGATTCTTCCCACCAGTACAGCCAAACAAAAACAAAACCTTGCACATTAGGCATCCCTTAATCCACACAGGCTGACACCTAAAATTATCCACTGCAACAATGAAGTGTAGCCAGCCTAAAGCTGTGGCCTGTCCACAGCCAGTCCTGCAGGAACAACACACAAATGGGAGGGAGGTGTTAGCCTTCCACTATTGAAACAAAATATCTGAGATAATCTACATATAAAGCACAAAGGTTCATTTTGGAGGTTTTAGTCCCTGGGCAGGTGGCCCAGTTGCTTTGGGCCTGTGGTGAGGCAGCACAGCATGGCAGGAGCACATAAGGGAGAAAGCCAAATCACCTCCTGGCTGGGAATAGGAGAGGCAAAGACAGGGATGGGCTCCCACTTTCCCCTTCAAGACCTCCCTGAGGCTCTACTACTTTTCCTTTAAAAATTCTATGATTAGTTCATTTTTTATTAATTTTACTCATTTATTTGCTTATTTAAGATAGGGTCAGGCTGTGTAGCCCAAGCTGGCCTTCAACTCTTGTCCACCCTCCCACTTCAGCCTCCCGAGTGTTGGGATTACAGGTGTGCCAACACGCCCAGCTTACAACCTACCTCTTAAAGGCCCCACCACCTTCCAGTTACACCAAACTGGGACTATGCCTTTAACTATGGGTCTTTGGGAAACATTCCAGAGCCAAACCATTGCAGAGTGTCTCTCTGAGCCAGGGCACAAGAAGGGCCGCAGCACTGGGCAGCTCCATCTGCTCAGCCCACCCATGAGGCAGGCTCTGCAGCCCTCACTTTTCCCAACAGTCACCTCCCCTGCTGGGCGGCCTGGGGACCTGCAGGAGCTGAGCCCTGGCCTGTGCTGGGACCCCAAGCGGAAGACACAGGAGGATCCAGCTAGCTGCTCTCAGAGGGCCCTGGCTCTATGCTGACTGCAAGTGCTATGCACCTGGGGAGGGACCAGGACTGTCCAATGGCCAGGAGCAGGAAGCTGGGGTCCTGGGAGCCTGGAGCTCTGTCCTGTCCCTCCTCTCAGCTCCCTGCTGGTTTCTGTTCCCTTGCCCACTATTCTCTCACCTCTGTGAAGCTCTTCTCTTCCTCTTCAGCTTCCCATCCATTCACTCATCCCCTCTTTTCACCACCCTTTCCCTTCAGAAACTGTCCTGAGTTCAACAGCTCACGCAGGACAGCACAGCGCTGCAGCTGCCAACGGGTGCCCCCCCCCGCCCCCCGGCTGACCTGCAGATGAGCTCCGAGCATGCTAGGGTTCTGTCCTCACCCGCCCAGCTGGGGTCTTCTTCATATTTCCTCCTCCAGCATCTCATGTACCTGGGCTAGTCCTATCTCTCAGTGGAATTCCCTGGAGTAGGTGGCAAAGCAGACTAGGGGATGAACAAGAGGCTGTGGCAAAGGCAAGGAGGGCTGGGAAGGTTTAGGGGCAAGGAGAGCCCCTGGGCAGGAGCTCATGGCTATGCAGTGACCAGGTCAGTCTGACCAGGTGGTTCCCTGAGCATTTGATCGTCTTCTACAGATGGGTGATGCCAGGAAGTCACTGTTGGATGCCTCCACCCCAGCAGGGGGCAGGGAGGACAGGAACCAAGGGCAGGTGACCTCAGCCTGGGTTTCTAAATCTTTTCTATAAATGTCACCAGGCTGAGAATCAGGGTTGCAAAATCCCTCTCAGACTGCATGGCCATCCCAGTTTACTGTTGGAGATATGCTCAATGTTGATAATAACGGCACTGTCTGCTGCTGTCAGGTGCTGTGGAGTTGTGTCCGACTCATAGCAACCCTCACAGGGTTTTCAATGGCTGTTTTGGAATTGCCTCGGGAGTGGGTTGCCACATCCTTCTCCTGAATGGCACTGTAGAATTAAAAATTTTATGTCAGCAAGGTGAATTCTCTTTGCAGACAGGGTGCCAGCTGTGGGTCTAATCAGCAAGCCGGCACACAGGTGGGAGGTCAGTCTGGTCTTTTATTTCCTAAAGTAATCCCTGTGACTGGGTCTCATTCAATTGGTTAAGGTGTTGACTTCACAATCTTCACTAAATCCGACTGGCTAATATTGGGAAGTGGGGGGAGTCTTAGATTTTCTAGAGAACAAGGAATTTAAAGAGAACTAAGTGTGGGCATGTCCATCCATGTGGAAGGAGATAAGGAAGCCTGAGGGAGAGCAGAGCCCTTAGGATATGAAATAGGGGGAGAGTGTAAAGTACGAAAATAATTTGTATAAAAATAGTTTGTAAGAAAAGATTACTTATATTTTCACATTACCTACCAGCACCCCTGCCCACCCCAAGTGACACATCTGTACCCTGGGAATCTCAAGTGGGCCTTGTCACCTTTTTTACTAGTCCTCAGGCTATAGCCATACTGAGGGTCCTGTGACAATTTAGGAACCAAACCTGTGTGACCCTCAGCCCAGAATAAACACAACCACATCCCCAACCCTTTTCTTTTCTTTTGAGGTGCTGGGCATGGAACCCAGGCCTTCCCACATGTGAGGTCAAGCGCTCTGCCCTGGGCCACGCCCCAGGGGGCACAGATGGACTTGTGAATACTCAGGAAAAAACTTCCCCAGAAAGCTGTGAGGAGCTTCTGTTTGCCCTTAGTGCCTCAGGCCTCCATCTGCTGCTGCTTCCTCCCTGTCATGTTCGCAGTGACTCTTGTCCCCTCCTTCCCCCACCTGTTGGCAAACTACGCTTTCAGGACAAGACCGAGTCTCCATTATTCATACTGTGGAGTGAATGTCAACTTCCTCTCTCTGGTCTTCTGGTGGTCTCTTGTCCCCACAGGGGTCAGGGGCAGGAAGGAAAGGGCCCAGAGATTGCTGGACACCTGAAGTCTCACTCCCACAGAAGTAGCCGGACCTCCATTCACCAGCAGGGCATGGGCAGGCATGGGAGTGCCTCTAGCCAGGGATCAGTGGCTGCTGGGGTTTTAAGGATAAAGAAACAATGCCCTCGCCTCTCTGCTGAAAATAGATGCAGGACAGACAGGAATAAAAACACCAGCTTCCTTCCTGCTGAAGGCTTGCTAGACAACTTTGCTTACTTGGGAGACAAAAAGAGCTTGCTAACAATACCTCTGCACTGCACCACAGGTCAAGGGCCAAGGGCACAGGGGTGAACCCCAGCCCTCCTCACTGCAGGACGGACAGCTCACCCGGCCCTGGAGGTTCTGGCTCCCAGAGGAGAGGGGACTGAGTGGCGGATGTTGTGTTCTGTCTTCTAAGCTCACCTGTCAGGTGAGTCACAGTTCCTCTTTGCAGGTGGAGGGAGGCCAGGGGCATTACTAGAGGTTCCTCATTCAAGGAAAAGGGGAGGGTTGGGAAGAAGTGTTCCTCCCTACAGAGGTACATTCTGTACTCTTTGTGTGGGGAAAGTCACATGTGTTTGTGTGTGTGTGTGTGAGAGAGAGAAATAAAGAGAGGGGAAACCCTTCTGAAATCCTTTCACTGACCCTGGCCAGTCCAGGTCCACCCCGCTGTTGCCTGTTATCTGTTCTCCACTCTCCCGGCCACAGCTTTCCTGCTAGACGTCCACCAGGAACCCATGAACTCTCTGCTTTTTCTCACCTGCTGGAGAGAGGCAAGAAGTGCCAGTTTGCCTCCAATATTTTTTTATTCCCTTTTTATGTGAAAAAGGAACCCCTGATTTTTACCCAGGTATGATACTGTATTTTTCAGCTTCCTTTGCTGCTAGGCATTGCCATGTGGTTGCGTTTTAGCCAATGAGATATACAAAGACACGGTGTATGAATCTTCTTGGAATCATACCTGTAGGGAGATGGCATGCCCTTGTCTGTTCTTTCCTGCTGGCTGGAATGTGGCTATAATGGCTGGACCTTGAGTAGCTCTCTTGGGCCACAAAGTAGAAACGTCAGTCAAGATGGTAAAGGAGAAAAATGGAAGCTGAGTACTTAATAAGTTTGTGGAAACATAATATCATGCCTGTATTGTTCTCTCCCAAATTTATGTTAGAGAAACAAATTTCTTTCTTATGCAAGCCAAGGTCTTGGAGGCCTTGTTACTCGCAGCCCAATCTAATCCTAAGTAATACAAAGTGTGTGCAAGGGTGTTAACAGGCTTCTACCCATATGTGTACACAAACAGGCATATGTGGGTTTACATGGAAAGTAGGTGATAATCATTCATATGCCTGCTAATGTAAATTTAGCACCCGTCACATGCAAGGCACCTTGTAGGACCTATAAGAGAGGCAAAAGTGAATCAGAGAGACCTGCCTTCATATAGCTGAGAGTCTGGGCACTGCAGTTTGTTCACACCCTAGACAGGACACAAACCCCAGGAATGCACCTCCTGTTCTGCGATCCTTCCTGGAAAAAAACCCCAGCTCACTTTTAACTCCTGCCAGGATTGGCTGCTGTTCTAGAGTTCAGTCCACACCTGAGGGAGACTGAAAACAAGCAAACCCCAGGAGCAAAATTTGGAGCACCTCACATAAGGCTAGGGGTACACCAGCTGAACAGAACTGGTCCTGTGTGTGCAGGTAGGAGACTGGGATAAGAGGGTGAAAGGAAGCTCACAGTCTCCAGAACTTAACCTGTCCAGTGCCTGCTCAGACCCACTCTGACCACGGCAGTGCTTCCTAAAGTGGAACAGTGGTGACAGCAGCCAGGGACCTGATTAGATATGCAAAGAAGACACTGGGGGTGGCTCCTTCATCTGCAGTTTGACCTTCCAGCTCATCCTGATGCATGAGCAAGCCTGAGAACTTGTGACCCAGAGCACCTTGACCTCTGAACTGAGAGGAGGGTGAGCAAGGGCAGCGTGAAGGAGGCTTCAAGTCCCAAATGTACTATAAGCACTGAAGTCCCTCTGGGAGTAAAAACTAATTTAGTCAAGCCTGGTGGCACAAAACATTCAACAGACACACTTAGCAGGTGCGCTAGTGCAACGGTGTGGAAAATTTCTAGGTTCAGTTAGTGTGAACAGAGCATACAGTTTCAGGACCTGACTATAAAGAACTCCTGGAAAAGAGGAGGTCCCCCCCTTGCTGGCCATCTCAGGCAGAACTGAAGCCAGGACTCTTGGCTCCACAGCTCACATCAATCTATGGAGGAATGCACCGCAGAAGCCACCATCGCTCCTGGGCATCCACAGGAGAGTGTCAGCTGTGTGGTCACCAACCCATCTGACCAGTTATTAGACAAGAAGTCAGGCCCTTTCGAGGTACTGAATGCAGCAGAGAAAAATAAAAAGCAGCAGGTGGCGGGGGACTGGGGACCCTGGGTTCAAGGGTGCAGTTTAAGCCCCTGCACATTCCAATTCCAAGGCGCACATCAGCAGCTGAGTAAAGTCCCAGAAGGCGGCAGGAACCCAGTGGCCCCCAGTGCTGGCTGGCTGGCCGACAAGAGGATTCTGTGGTGCTGAAGAAAGGAGGAAAGAGAAATGTGAGAAGAAGACCTGCTTGACAACTTCAGGCAGGGTGAAGGGAAAATAACAGTAGATCAGAAAGGCCACCAACTTGTTAAAGAAAATTTGAAAAGACACTTGAAGAAATGGCCTGGGAGCCAGACACATGCCTATAATCCTAGTGACTCTGGAGGCGGAGGCAGGAGGATTATAAATTTGAGGCCAGAGGCAGCCTACATAATACATAACTTAGCAAGAAAGACCCTGTCTCAAGATAAGAAATAAAAAAGGGGTTGGGGATGCAGCTCATTGATACAGCGCTCACAAAGCATGCATCAGGTCCCAGGTTAAGCCCCTGAGTTCTGCAATAGAAAGATGGGGGGGGGGGCAGGGAGAGAGTAAGAGAAAGAAAGAGAGAAGGGAAGGAAAGAAGGAAGGAAGGAACCAAGCAAGCAAGCGAGCTTGGGAAATTGTTGTTGTTAGGGGCCCTCAAGTCATGTCTGACTCATAGCGACCCTCATAGAGTTTTCAATGGCTGACTGTTTCAGGATTGTTTCCAGAGTGGATTGCCACATCCTTCTCCCATTTTTGCAGTGCTAGGGATTAAACCTAGGTCCTCAGAAAGTATGGAGCAGTGCTCTACCAACTAAGCTAAACATCAGTTCCTGGGAAACGTCTAGGTTCGAGAAAAGGGTAAAGGAGGTGATTTTTTTCAGTTGATGGACAGTTAACTGATCTCTCCCCATCTGTCTTGAAAGGAGTCGAGAAGACTGTGAATGTGGAATGGGCAAGGGAGAGAGGTTTGATTCTTGTGGCAAACATGAGCTTGATAGGCAGGGTGGAAGTGATAGATCTGGCCTGAAGCACAAGGACAAATGTGGAGACAGCGGATCACACACCTGAGGGATGGTCAAAGATGAACTAACTGATTTGGATCAATCAAATGTGACCGAGGAAACATCTGAAGGTGAAGAGCACCCAGTGGCAGACACTGGAAATAAGGGCAATGAAGCTGAAGAAGTTAAGCATGAGAATCTGACAGAGATGACTTTAGATGGGTGGAGGGCTATTCAAAATAAAAACCAGGATAAAGTAGAATTCAATACCCAAAAACCACATGAAGATGCAGGGGTAGTGGAAGAAAGGGTTTGTTCTTCAAAGTCAAGGAGCGGAGAGGCTCATGCTGAAGATTTGGTTTTGGACCATCATGTCCAGAAGCCACAAATAATACGACTTCTCAGCTGGAGATCAACTTTGGAGATCCAGATGTTTGGGTCACATTGGGAGGGGAGGACGAGGTGGACCTCGCAACCATGGCAGAAGGAATAGCAAGTCAAGGCTTCTGCACCCAGAGGCATCCCCAGCTCTTCCTTACCTGGATGCTGTAAAACCCTAGTTTGTGGACCCTTCTGTTCAAAGCTTTTGTATGCTTAAGGATCCTAAACAATTAAGGACAAAAAGACAAAACAAAAACAAAAACAAAAAACTGACATTCATACCTGTTATGGTTTGAATCCAAAATGTCCCCCATAGGCTCCCGTGTTTGAATGCTTGGTCTCCAGTTGGTGGCATGCAGTGTAGCTGGTTTCTCTGGGATGGACATGATGATTGCCATTGTCGCCATCTTGATACAGAACCGTTGGCATGATCTCAGCCCACAGTCATGGCAATAACAATGGAACAAAATAAGCAAAACCATACAGCATTGCTAGACCTACAGTAAGTGTAATGGAGCTATTAACATTCTCTCTGGCCAGGGGGAAGTAAGGTCACAAGACCCTCCTCTGAGGTATCAATCACCACCCCCTTCTACCTGGCTGCATGTGATGCTAAGTGAGAGGTAAATGAGTAGCTGGAGATGGAGCTCCTCAGTGGTGGAGCTTCCTGGGAAATATCTCGATAGGAACTTCTTGGAGGGCTTCTTTCGGTTGGTGGAGCTATATGTTGGTGGAGACATTGTAATGCTGCCTGTAAGTCACCCATACCCCTGTAAGCAAGCCCAATAAACTCATGTTCACGAAGTTCAATGACACAGTCCTTCCTGTGGTCTATCTGTGCCCTTTGGTTTGCTCATATCATAGCTCTTTTTGGGGAGGCTGTGGAATCTTCAGGAGGTGGGGACTAGCTGGAGCAAATAGGTCACTATAGGGGTGGGGCTTTTAAGGTTGTACTGGCCCCTGCTTCCTGTTTCACTTTCTGCTTCCTGTTCATTTTGTATGGGAACAGCTCTCCTCTGACAAACACTCCTGCTGCCATGATTTCCTCCTGCCCAAGCACATGGAACCAAATGGACATGGACTGACCTCTAAAATTGTAATCCAAAATAAATCTTTCCCCACTTAAGCTGCTTCTACCAGACATTTGGTTGCAGTGATACAAAAGTAATTAACGCAATACCATTCACATTTAGGCTGAATCTTATCTGTTTTGAAAATGAACTTCTATCACTACACAGAAGTAACAAATGTGTTAGTTTTGTATTCAGAAATGTATTGGTAGCAAAGATGTTCTCATAATTTTCAGAGAGTATGCATTCTTCATGAATTCTTTTGTATTGCCGCTTGCAAATACGCATTTCCAAACTTGAAATATAGGTGTGAATAGTGTGTAACAGTTTAAAACTTTCACTTCATTTGTGTTTTTTAATTAAGGATTTACACGATCCCCCAATTATGAACTGGTTTTAAGTACTGGACATGATACTGGTTTTAATACCTGCTTTTTATTTTCACACATGGTCAAACGGGACATGTGAATCCTGGTTTGTCAAATTTTATGCTGTGCAGAATACTAAGTATTATGTATTTTAAATGAGTTTTAATATTTTAATTTTGGGAGGAAAATCTTTTTTCACTTATGATGTCATTGTAGTTGTTAGGTGCTGTCAAGTCTGACTCATAGCCACCCTATGTATAGCAGCAGATCGAAACACTTCCAGATTCTGTGCCAGACACACAATTTTATTTATGTTGAAGCCCATTGTTGCAGACACTGTGTCAATCCATCTGGTGGAGGGGTTTCCTTTTTTTCATTGACCTGCCACTCTCCCAAACATGATGTCTTTCTTCACGGATTGATCTCTCCTGACTACATGTCCAAAACATGTAAGACGCAGTCTGGCCATTCTTGCTTCCAAGGAGCACTCTGGTTGAACTTCTAGGACAGATCTGTTGGTTCTTTTGGCAGTCCATAGTATATTCAATAGATGTCTCCAGCACCATAATTCAAAAGCATCAATTCTTTTCCTGTCTCCCTTGTTCAGTGTCCAGCTTTCACAACCATATGATGCTACTGAAAATACCATGGCATGAGTCAGGTGCACCTTCGTCTTCAACGTGACATCTTTGCTTTTCAATACTCTAAAGAGATCTTTTGCCACAGCTTTTCCTAGGACAATGTGTCTTTTGATTTCTTGACTGCTGCTTCCACGGGTGTTGATTATAGAGGCAAGCAAAGCAAAATCATGATAGCTGTTATATATGCTAAATCTTTAGATAGAAAAATATCTGTACTTGAACAAATTCAAAGTGTATTGGTTTATTAACCTTTGCTCCTGCAATGATCATCAGGTTGACATTATACTTGGTTCATAATTTTAACTGTGTGTGTGTATTTTTTTTAAATGTGTGATTTTCCAATTTTAAAAACCAAATTAAATACCTTATTGATGGAAGTTGTTTAAGCTTCTTATTTTTGATAGACATGTCCTATCAAGTGAAGTAATTTTATAAATGTTTTTCCTTGTCTCCAATAGAGTGGGTGGAAAAAACTGATTTGGTTAATGTATAATATTGAAACTTCTGTAAAATGAGTGTCTGGAAATAGATTCAAAAATCCCAATCCTGGAAAGCCAGGTCCCCGGTGGGGGTTATGTGTTGGGCTATTGTGGTTTTGGCTAATGTGAGTCAGTCTTCTAGATCCTGATCAACAGTGGTTGTGCTGACTTAAGATCTTAACCTTCAAGGCTAAGGAGCAAAGCACATGGCTAACTTCTGAGTTGGCAGAATCCCTGTCATTTCCTGATCCCCAACTCCTTTGCTTATAGTGCTAAATTCATTAGGCTCATTCATTCTTAGCATGATTATGTACAGGGACATTCAAAGGGCCTGGAAGGAGACACCCTGCACTTTTCAAATAATGGGAAATGAGTTCTTCCTGCAGAAATATCTCCCCTCAATAACAGGGATGGCTAGACCCAGGTCTGCCCAGAGCCTCTGGGAATGCTCTCCTTTTCAGCTGTCAATGACCAAAATCCATTCTTTACTTACCCTGCTGCTGCAGTGTGAGGGCTCAGCTGCGCTCCACAGGTGTTTGCTGAATTAGTTATCCAACCTTCTTTTGCAACACTTATTTTCTATCTTGTATCACATGCTTGTCTCAACTCCCTACAAAGTGTGACTCTGGGGGCCTTACTCACATAGTCTCCCCAGGTATCAGCTCGGAGACTGCGATAGTAGAACTTCAAAGTACATTTACTGAAAGAATAAAAAAACCTGGCACCGGACCAGCATTACTTGATTGAGCCCTTGTGGGGCTCAGAAAATGTGAACATGAAAAGAAGGGTATGCTGCCCCAACCGGGTCCCAAAGTCAAGGTTAAGCTTCCTCCACACAGACGCCTCCAGCCAGCTAAAGTCACCGAGGGTTCCAGAAGCCCGGACTTCCGCCTGATGCACGCGCGTTCCAGGAAGTCAGCTGGTGCACGCCCACCCCGGCGCTGCCCGCCGCGCACGTCGGATGCTGGCCCCAGGTTTTCTGCCTACAAAGCCGGAGACCTCGCGTCTCTTCGCTGCACCAGGGCCAGCAGGGCAGACGCCGTCAGCGCCTTGTCCACTCAGCTCGTGGCGGGCCTGGGACACGCGGAACTCGCACTCGGGACGCCGCGGGGCACCGGACTCCAACTCCCGACAGGCCTGGAGCGCAGACGGCCGCGGATTGGCTGCGCGGTCTGCGCGTGCGTGCGTCAGGTGGCAGATGGCTGCGCTCGGCGGTGTGGTGGTGTTCCGCGCGGTTCGCGGATTTTGCGCTCGGACGGCACGTGTGGCCGTGGGGTCCCTGGGACGGTGGCCTGAGAGGGGCTACTCCGTGGGTTGCCGTGAGGTGAGAACGTCCGGGCTCGGCAGAGCGCCGCTCAGGGAGGCCGCGGGCCGGGGCAGCAGCTGCGCGGCCCGGCCTCCTGGGAAATGGCCTTCCGTCGGCCAGCCCGGGGCGCTACGTCCTGCGGGAGGGTGTGTCGCGGTGCGCCCGGCCTCCGCGTAGCCAGCGGGCGCCCTGCTGCGCCTTCGCCCGGGAGAAGGAAAGGTTGCTGCCTGCGGAGGACGATCCGAACAAACGTCAGACCCGCTTCGGGATGCTTTCTCCACCCGTGCTGCCCGGCAGCCCTCCCACGCCTTCTGCAGAGTTTCTCAGCAGTTGCTCTGTAGCTTTTCCCCTCTGATTTTTCCTTGTCTCTGATTTTCACGATGAGAATATTTAGGTTATGGTTTTCAAGTAACGTTCAAAAGGACTTGAGGTCTCGTCCTACACCGTCTAGATGGACAGTGCCGAAGTAACCGTGGGGCCTGTTATTTGGTCCCGTTCGCCGTGGGCTTCGCTTGTAAGGAGAGCTGTTACCGCAGGGCGTGTAGGGGAAGATGTGAGGGGCAAGAGGAAGAGCGCTGGAACAGGGTCCCTAACCTGTGCCAGGTACTGAGTTCCTCAGCGGCTTTAGGGGAGGTTGTAACCCAGGAAGCTAGAGCTTGGAGTAAAATGTTTATCTTTTCTAAGGTCAAACAGCTGGTGGACGACTGAGCCAGGAAGCTAAGCCAGTTTGTTAAATCCACATACCTCCCTTTCCCCTAGATTATTTTGTCTTTTCTATAAAGCAAAATCATTTTGTCTTCTAAATCCGCACTTTCTGTACATTATAATAAAAATACTTTACATTTACATACTGTGCTCACAGTAAACCTTTTATGTATTTTTAAAAAATTAATGAAATACATGGAGCTTACTTTGTGCCAGATACTAAGTACTTACAATTCTTAATTCGTATAATTTTCGTAACAACTCTGTGAGGTATTATTATTCCCATTTTACAGATGGAGGAACTGAGACACAGAGAGGTTAAACAACATGCCCAAGGGCACACAGCTGGTAAGTGGCAGAATCTGGAATTCAGTCTGATGCCAGAATTCAAGCTCTTAACGACTTTATCATTGTTATTTTACATATGGAACAGCTAAGGTTCAAGAAGAGACTTCTTGAGTGTCATACAGGTAGAAGTGGCCAAAGTGGAAGGGTGGAATATGTTGATAAAAGGACTTTGTAACTGCTGCAAGCATAAAGACATATTGCTACTATTTATAACTGTTGTATCAGCTCTGGTATCTTTGCAGGTCCTGAGATATTGTCAGGTGACTTTTTTTTTTTTTTTTTTTTTTTTTTTTTTTGGTACTGGGGGTTGAACCCAGGGCCTCGTGCCTGCATGCTCTGCAAGTGCTGGACCACTGAGCTACACCTCAGCTCTTTTTTTTTTTTTTTTTACTTTTTGAGACAGGGTCTCGCTAAATTACGCAGACTGCCTCTGGTCTCGGACTTGCGATCCTCCCGCCTCCGCCTCCCGAGCCGCTGGGATTACAGGCGTGCGCCACCACACCTGGCTAGGTGACTTTTTTGATAGAGGAGACACAGGAGTACAGGGCAGTAGCATACTATAGAGTTTAATAGTACCAGCTTTAGATCTTTCTGTCTGCTCTTTGCCTTAAGGCTGATGAATTGCTTTTTAGGTGTCAGTTTCCCCATCTGTGTAATGGGGACATTACTTACCACCTAGTGTTTTTGTGAGAATGAATAAGATACTATATGTTGGGGACTTTGCATAGTGACTGGCATGTAGTAAGTCCTCTCAAACATGGAATTAGTTGCAGTAATGAAGTGTACGGTAGTTGTAAAGATTGGTACTGCTGTGGAAAACATACTGAACTCATTCTAAGAGGCAAAACCACAAAGAAATATCTCGTCCCTGCATTAGTGTAAAATATCACACGTTTTATCAGTGCTGCAAAAATGAACCTTATTTCTTTTGCCATACTAAGGGGTTGGACCCAGTGCCTTGCACGTTCTAGGCAAGTGCTCTATTACTGAGCTTCAATTTCGGCCCATTTTAAATTATTTTTTTGAGACAGGGTCTTGCTAAATTGAGCAGGTTGCCTCTGGCATTGAGCTCATAATGTTCCTGCTTCAGCCTCCTGAGTTTCTGGGATTACTGGTGTGTACTACCATGCCTGGCTAAAAATGAACTTTAATTATAGGATCTGGCCTAGTTAAAAAAAAAAAATCAAGTGATACAGAAGAAAAATCAGAATACAGATTCAGAAAATGGTAAAATGAAAAAGTCTAATCTTTTGACCTTTAGTCACCTTAAAAAAATGAGTAACTATTTGTTGGAGCAGTTTTTAGGTTTACAGAAAAATTGAGCAGAAAGCAGAGTTCTCATATACTTCCTACCATCACCATCACAGTTTCCCCTATTGTTATTATTGTTATGATTGGTGGGGCTGGGAATGGAATGCAGGGCCTTACATGTGCTAGTTAAGTGCGGTACCACTAGGTACACCCCAGCCCGGTTTCCCTTATTAACATGTGTTAGTGTGGTACATTTACCACAGTTGCTGTGCACTTTCACTAATATTGCTGAGTGTTTCTCTGTGCCTTTTTTTGGGGGGGTGGGTGGGTGGGGGGTGTTCTGGGAAGATGAACCTAGGGCATTATGCATGCTTTTCGCAATCACTGAACTGGGCCATACCCCAGCCCATTTTTTACTTTGTATTTTGAGACAGGGTCTCACTAAATTATGCAGGCTGCCTCTGGCCTTGAACCTGCGATCCTTCTACCTATGTCTCCCAAAGTCACTGAGATTACAGGCATGTGCCATTGTGTCCAGCATTCTCTGCATTCTGAGGGTCGGGGAAGGCGTATAATGATAGATGACAGAGTCCCAAGGTTATTGCTAAAACTTTTTTTTTTTTGAGGTACTTGGGAGTTGAACCCAGGGCTGCACACATGCTTTGGAAGTGCTCTACCACTGTGCTGCACCACCAGTATATTTTCTATCTTTTTTTATTTTTGAGTAAGGGTCTTACTGAGTTACACAGGCTGCCTCTTGGCTTTGAACTTGTGATTCTCCTGTCTCTGCCCCCTGAGGTGCTGGGATTACAGACGTGCCACCATGCCTGGTTAAACCTCCTGTTCTATGTAACGGATTTTGGATTCTTATTTCTAAGATAGCAAATGTTGTGACTATTTAGGACATGATCACTAAGATTATTAAAACTATGTGTAATTAAGTTCTGCAGCCATCAACACAAATGAACTGTTTTCTGTTGTTATTGTTTATTTTTGCTTTAATAATGTATAAGTTTTCAAAAATTTAAAAAGAGAATGATATGAACTCCATATACTCATTTCCTAAATGTAGCAGTTATTAATATTTTGCCATACTTGCTAATCTCCTTTCCCCCTTTTTGTGGCTGTAAGACTTAAAATAAATTCCCGATTTCTCATCATTTCAACCCTGAGGTCTGTGTGTACTTCTAAGAAAAGAAGGACATTTTGAAGTGAACCACACTGCCATTATTATGCCTAAAAACATTAGTAAATCCTTAATAGCACTTAAAATCTAGGGCTTATTAAAATGTCTCAATTTATCTGAAAATTAAAAGTAGGTTTTAAGTTTAAACTTTCAGAACAGCATGCCCTATGTTCATATTCATAGCTGTATACAGATGAAGGCCAACTGTGTGCTAGAATGACATAGTTCTTATCTCCAGGAGTTTACCTTCTGAGAGTCACAAACTCCTCCCTAGGGAATTGTCCAAAGGAAAGGGTCTGCCTTATTCCTCCCTAACTGTTCATCCTTTGGGTCATTCAACCTTCAGTCAGCCATTGCTGAGCACTCAATTGGGTCTAAGTGTTTTGCCAGTGCGAATCACATGACTCATCTGTTCAGAGCCATGCCCTGATTCTCTTTGAAAAGAATAAGATTATGAAGTCTGAAAGAGTAGTGGTTGTTTTTTCTAGGAAGAATGCAAGAGGGTTTTAAGGGATTTTATGGCCATGCTGAAGTATGTCCATGGGCCCCAGCTTAGGACCCCATTCTGGTGGGATTTGCTGAGGACTGGGGAGGGGCTGCAGGGGTCCTGAGGGCCCCTGGGTGCATGAGTACATAGCTGGGGCCTGGCACCAGGGGAAGGAACAGTGGGTTCCAGGCAGAGAGGATTCTCTTGGAGCCCCTGATTGCTCTGAGGTGCCTTCGGGGAGCCTCAGGAAGAGTCGTCACTTTGCTACTAGCTCAATTTGAGAATCCTGGAGCCAGCACTTATGAACTGGGTGACTCTTAGCTTGTTATTCTCTTGGAAAAAAAATTTTTTTTCATTGCTGGAGATGGAATCCAGAGCTTTGTGACTGTTCGGCTAGTGCTTTACCATTGAGCTGCACCCTGGCTTTAAAGTTGTTTTATATTTGACTAGTCACATTCTTCGGGCTGGGATTTAGCTCAGTTGGTAGAGTGCTGCTCTGCAGTCTCTGAGGTCCCGAATTTGATTCCCAGCACCGCAAAAATGGGAGGAGGACATGGCAATCCACTCCTGAGGCAATCCCAAAACAACAAGCCGTTGAAAACCCTGTAAGGGTCATTATGAATTGGACACGACTCAATGGCACCGAACAACAAGTCACATTCTTAAATAGTCACTGCTATTTGGAGATAAAAATACCTCCTCAAATTGTTGGTACAGAGAAGAAAAACACATTTGTTCTGTGTTTGGTTCAGTGCCCAGTACAGCCTGCTGGGTTGAGGTGCAACAGAGTCAGGCTTAGAGGCTTTTGGCACTGTTTAGGCATTTCCTGAATGGCATGAGGGGCCTTTCTCTGGATGCTGTCTTCAGGTGGTTAGTAGTGGCATCTTATTGATTGATTAGCTCCCTCTTGTTTTTCCAGGGTCTTTGTCCACCTCCATCTTGGTCCTGGAGTGGCTGTTGTTGAAGTCGGGGGGCACAAGCTAGGTAGAGGAGCCAATGACCTCTTTCCTGGGCATCTTACTTGTGCCATGGGAGGGAGGTGGGATCAGAGTTTACAGTCACTCCAGTTCCTGCTTGACTTGATCGGCTTCCTTTACTCCACACTTCCTTGATATTCCTTCTCACCCGGACTGCTTGCTGCTTCTCTGTCTTTTGCTGGTGGCTTTTAATGCCATCCTTAGATGGCGTTGGTCTTCTAGTTCCCTAAGAATAGAGACCTTCCAATTTTTCACTTCTATTTGGGCCTGCAAGTGTTTCGATCTGCTGTACATAGGGTCGCTATGAGTCGGACTCGACTTGACGGCACCTAACAACAACAACAACAACAACAACAACATCTTCATGCCTGTCCTACCATTCCCACGTAGGACATCGCTTTTGTTTCTTCCCATTCCTGCAGCCTCCCACCTGGTGAGCCGCCTTGGGTCAGTGATTGTGATACCAGCACCCATCCTCCCAGGGTCCCCTGTGGCTCCTCCTTGCATCTGAATGGTTACCTGTTTTCCCTTCTAGGGACAATCTGCTTGTTCTGTCCATTATTTATTTATTTGTATTAGTATGTATTGATTGTATAAAATACTGGGGTGTTTTGGGTTTTTTGAGACAGGGTTTTGCTGTATAGCCAAGGCTGGCCTGGTACTCATTATGTAGATCAGGCTGGTCTTAAACTCATGTTGATCCTCCTTCCTCAGCCTCTCAAGTGCTGGGATTAAAGGTGTGCACCACTGTGCCCAGCTAATAGTGGGTTTCATTTTGACATTTTCATACATGTGTATAAGGTATTTGGATTGTATTTATTCCCCCATTACCCACACTTTTTATTGCTTTTTTGTATTAACATTGTTTATGAATCAATTCAGATTTTATATACATGTGTTTACATACAGATATGTACACATATTATTTAATACATTATTGTGACATATTTGTAAAACATTAAGCTAGTAAATACAGAGAGAAATGAAAATGCATGTACTTATACTCCAGAATTAAGTAATGTCAGCATTTTATTTATAATGTTAATGTTTATGTGCTTATAAAGGTGCCGCTTTTGTCTTCTTTGTGTTTCCATCTCACTTCTTGTCCTCTGCATGAAAACTGCTCATATTCTCTTGGTCATTACCCACACTTACATCCCTGCCCACTCTCACTGGTCCTCTTCCTCTTCCCCTCCTACTTTCATGTCTTTTCTTTTTTTTAGGTTCCACATATGAGAGAGAATGTGGTATTTATCATTCTGAGTCTGGTTTATTTCACTTAATATGATGATCTCCAGTTCCGTCCATTTTCCTGCCTTCCTCCATTCTTGTTGCTACTACTCTAGTTTTGGATTTCACTTAGGTTCACTTGGTTTCCTTCAGCTGGATTCCCTTCAGTCCACTCAACCCATTTTTACCCTCTGCAACCCAGATTTTCCTACAATGCGGCTCTGATCATGCCACTTCCTGTTCAAACTGGTTCCATTGGCCTAGGAGCCCTGTGATGGCCAGTCCTCCTCTGTGATGAAGTGCAGGTCCCCTAACCCTGCACTCCTCATCTCTTGGTGTAGTGTGCAGTGCAGACTATCATGCAGCTGCTTGCTTCAACCTTTTCTCCACTCAGCTGTAGGCAGAGACCTTCTGCCCTGTTTGTCTAGACAGGCACTGATGTGGTGCTCAGGAGAGGTTTGCTTTATTTTATTTATTTATTTATTTATTTTTGTGGTACTGGGGGATGAACCCTCGCCTCGCGCTTGCATGCTTTGCAAGTGCTGGACCACTGAGCTGCACCCTCAGCCCATTTTTTTACTGTTTTGAGACAGGGTCTCGCTAAGCTACGCAGACTGCCTCTGGTCTCGAACTTGTGATCCTCCTGCCTCTGCCTCCCGAGCCACTGGGATTATAGGCATGCGCCACTGTGCCTGGCTGGTTATTTTGTTTTTTGAGACAAAGTCGTCTTGCTGCATCTCCCAGGCTGTCCTGAACTTGCAATCCTCCTGCCTTAGCCTCCTGAATGCTAGGACTATACACCTTCACTGCCAGGCTGGGCTCTGGAGAGTTTTGATCTGTAAATGCATATATTCAGCTCTTTTCATTGTCAGCTGGGAATTCTCTTCCAAGAAGCTCCCTCTGTTTAAGTATGCTTATTTACTCAAAACTTAAATGCTTTGAACTGACTTGTACTTGCAGAAATGCTGCAGTTTTAGTGACTTGCTTTCTAGGCTCGTTGCTTGCTCTGTCACCTCAGCTAAGAAATGAGGGACTGGGAGCCCGGTTCATCAGTGTTCAGTTGCTTTTCACAGCCAGAGCCCTGTGCATAGAATAGGTGTATACAGTGAGAATGGCTTGACCTAGCTGGCACCAACTGAAGAAAAATATTAGACCGGTTAGGTTAGGTTTTTTTTGACCATTGGAAAGCATTTGTTGTGTTAATAAGCAGTTTATAAAATAAGAGATGGGATGAATTTTCAAAAAAGACAGTGTTCCGCTATACAAATGCATTGAGCTTTTTTGTACTTAATGAAGTGTTTGCTAATCATGCAGTTATCAGATACAGGGAAAATCTGCATATTGAGAATGAAGGGTGTGGCGGCCGTGTGAGTTGATACTTGCCCTCGGAAAACCATTCATCATGTGGTGTGAAATTAGTGTTCACATTCTGACTTATTACTCCTACTTTTAAGAATCTAACCTAAGGAAGTATTCATGCTATGGGAAGAAAAAATCGGTATTCATAAAGAGATTCTTTAGAGCAAAGGTCCCCTATACCTGGCCTGTGGGCTGGGATTTAGCTCAGCTGGTAGAGCACTGCGCTGTAGTCTGAGGTTCCGAGTTCAATTCCCAGAACCACAAAAATGGGAGAAGGACCTGGCAATCCATTCCCAAGGCAATCTCGAAACAGTCAGCCATTGAAAACCCTATGAGGATCGCTATGAGTCGGATACCGACTTGACGGCACCTAACAATAACAACAACATACCTGGCCTACCAACCATTATTGGTCTGTGGCAGTTAGGAACCAGACCACAGAGCAGGTGAGCAAGCAAAGCTTCATCTGTATTCATAGCTGCTTCCCATCACTTGAATCATCCTGAAACCACTATCCAGCCCCAGATCATGGAAATACTGTCTTCCATGAAACTGGTCACTGGTGCTAAAAAGGTTGGGGTCTGCTGCTTTACAGCATTTAAAAAAAAAATTAGTATTATTTTTGATGGTGCTGTGGATCAAACCCAGGGCTTTGTGCATGCTAGGTAGGCTCTCTATCACTGAGCTAATCTTCCAGACCCTGAAATTTCTTACAGCATTGTTTGTCATAGCAAAAATGTGGAAAAACTTAATAGAGGAAACATAATATTAGTGGTTTATTCAGAATATTATGTAATATTATGTAATATTATGTAATATGTAATATTACTCAGAATATTATGTAACTAGAAATGGCGATTAGGAGATAGACCTATGTGTATTGATATGGAAAGATAGCAAAGAAATACCACCTAAAAAAAGTAAGATTGGAAAAAAGTACATGATTGCGTTTGTATGCATGCATGGATGCATGCATAGCTAAAAGATAAAATGAATGTACTTTATCTCCATGGAAGGTTTCTAGAAAATATACAAGAGAGAATAGGACCAGATGGAAGGTGTCAAGAGACTTTTAAGACATTTTTTTTATCTGTAATGATTGAAGTATTTTGTTTGTTTAAAAACTGTGTTGTTGCAACCGGGCACGGTGGTGCACCCTGTAATTCCAGCAGCTTGGGAGGCAGAGGCAGGAGGATTGCAAGTTCGAGACCAGAGGTAGTCTGCATAATTTAGCTAGACCCTGTCTCAAAAAGTAAAAAAATGGGCTGGAGGCTGCAGCTCAGTGGTCCAGCACTTGCACACCATGCAATTGCGAGGCCCTGGGTTCAACCCCCAGTACCGCAAAAACAAAACAAACAAACCAAAAACCCCAAAAAGCTGTGTTGTTAAAATCTTGCAGGGTGTGGTGACACATTCCTGTAATCTCACCACTGGGGAGGTAGAGGCAGGAGGATTGTGAGTTCAAGGCCAGCCTGGGCTGCATAGCAAATTAGGATATATAGTGAGACCCTGTCTCAAACACACGAAATTAAAACAAAAAATCTTAAAAGATGGCTGTGTAGGCTCTTGCAACTGGTTAAATTGTTTATATGTCAACAAAAAATAACAAGATGCAAAACTGCATGTATAAAGTGTTGTTGAATGCTGTTGAGTCAGATCCAACTCATAGCAACCCTATGTAGAGCAGAACAAAACCCTACCCGGCATTGTGCCATGCACACAGTCCTTTTATGTTTAAACCCAGTGTTGCAGCTACTGTTTTTTTTCTTATTTTGAGTTGTGCCACATCAGCAAAAGGTGGTCCCAGGGGCTTTACTCCATTCTAAGTCAACTCTACTTTGAGTAGACAGCTCTTCCCCAGTCGTTTCTTGAATACCTTCCAACCTGGGGGGCTCATTTTCCATTACTGTATTTAATAGTTCTCTGCTATCCATAGGGTATTTAATGGCTAATTGTTTTGGGAATGGGCTACCTGGTTCTTCTCCCTAGTCTCTTAGTCTGGAAGCTCAGCTGAAACCTGTGGGTGGCCCTGCTGGTATCTGAAATACCAGTGGCATAGCTTTTAGCTCATAGCAACACTCAAGCCCCCACAGCACAAGCTGACAGATGTGTGGGGAATATAAACTATAGATGTAGATACAGGACAAACAAGAATAAGAAAAAAAAATAGAAAAACATCAGCTGATTGTATTAAAATGCTAGAACTGTATTTTCCCTCTCTCTCTCTTTTTTTTTTCTTTCCTTTTTTTCAGTTCTGAGGGATTGAACTCAGCTTCTCACACACTAGACAAGTGCTCTATCACTGGGCTGTACTCCTAGGCCTTTTGGTATTTTTTATTTTGAGATAGTCTCACTAAGTTGCACAGGCTGCCTCTGGCATTGAACCTACAATCCTACTGCCTCAGCCTCCAGAGTTACTGGGATCACAGGCATGTGCCATAGTACTGGCAAAATATTTAGTCCATTTCATTTTGTTTTGTTTTGTTTTTGTTTTGTGGTACTGGGGGTTGAACCAGGGCATTGGACATGCTAGGCAAGTATTATGTCATTGAGCTACATCCCTACCCTGTATTTTCTTTCGGTTTCTGTATTATCCACTGTTAAAATTGATTTATATTAGTTATGCAAAATTAGTGGGTTTTGTGTGTATGTGTGTGTCTTTGTGTTTCTGTACTGAGGAATTGAACCCAGGGCCTTGTACACTTTAGGCAAGTGCACTCTACCACTAAGCTGCACCCCTGGCCACTTTTTAATTTTTATTTTGAAACAGGTTGTCGCTAAATTGCGCAGGCTACTTCTGGCCTAGAACTCACAATCCTCCTGCCTCAGCCTCCAAAGTGAGTGGTTAGGATTACAAGTGTGCACCACAGTGCCCAGCCAGAATCAGTCCCCCGCTGCCCCCAATACTGGGGGTTGAACCCAGGGCCTTGTGCTTGCATGCTTTTGCAAGTGCTGTACCACTGAGCTGCACCCTCAGCTTTTTTTTACCTTTTGAGACAGGGTCTCGCTAAATTACTCAGACTGCCTCTGGTCTCAAACTTGCAATCTTCCTGCCTCTGCCTCCTGAGTCGCTGGGATTACAGGCGTGTGCCACTGCCCCTGGCTCCAGAATCAGTTTTAACAAGGTTTGAATAAACACGAAAAAGGAATAATTCTTTGTGATAGATGGATTTGGCCATTTAGAAATCCTATGCCTTGGTGGAACACTTACCTAGTGTGCACGAGGTCCTGAGTTTGATCCCCGGCACCCATGCCTTCATCTTTTTGTTCTTTCTGATGTCATTTACTTTTCCAGGGCCCTAGTTGACCTGAGGATGACGTCTGGAAGGGCTGTTTCATTGCCTTCCTTTACTTCTGCCTCTTGACTCTTGTGGTGGTGATTGTCTTTTCACCTTCTCTGTGCAGAGCCCACCCACCTTTGGGTTCCTGTTGGACATTGATGGAGTGCTGGTGCGAGGCCACAGAGTGATTCCAGCTGCTCTGGAAGCATTCCGCAGGCTGTTGGACTCCCAGGGACAGCTGCGTGTACCTGTGGTTTTTGTCACGAATGCCGGGAACATCTTACAACACAGCAAAGCCCAGGAGCTGTCAGCCCAGCTGGGATGCCAGGTAAGAGGCAGCCAGAGGCATGGAAGCTCCAGGAGCCCCCAAACCAGCCGTATGTCCCTGTCCCTGGGCTGAGGTGCAGTATCGATGAGCGTTATGTTATGGCTAGTTGGGTTAGTGGAAATCTTTCGACCCTTCCGGAAAAAGAATAACTTAAAGTTCAAGTTTAGCCTCACTAGTAGGACCTCACCAATAGTATCTTTTACACATACACACACACACACCAGTTGAGGGAGCACAGAAATCCTACCCATTTGGCAGTTTTAGTTTATCATCATCCATTTCTTTTCTTCTGGGCATGAAGGTTGACTCTTAAGAATTTTACCCCTAGAAAGCAAGGATCACATTTGTCTGACACTCTGTATCCCAGGTGAGACTGCAGTAGCAGTCCTTGTTTTTCATAAATAAGGTATAAGTCTGCTGTAATGGTGCATACCTGTAATCCCAGCACTCAGGAGGCCGAGGCAGGAGGATGGTGAGTTCGAGGCCAGCCTGGACTACATAGTAAGACCCTGTCTCAAAAAAGAAACAAACAGCGCTGGGCGCGGTGGCGCACACCTGTAATCCCAGTGGCTCAGGAGGTGGAAGCAGGAGGATCGCAAGTTTGAGCCCAGAGGCAGTCTGCGTAATTTAGCGAGACCCTGTCTCAAAAGAGTAAAAAAAAAAAAGTGCTGGGGTGTGGTTCAATGGTCCAGCACTTGCAAAGCATGCAAGCATGAGGCCCTGGGTTCAACCCCCAGTACTGTAAAAACAAACAAACAAAATCCCAAGAGATAGACAGCCACAAGAGTGCTGTCCTCCAAAAGCACTCTTCACTCACTTGCTGTTCCATGATGCGTCCCAACATGGACACATTCTCATTTGCTAATAATGAATTTAGTTTCTGGAAGGAGTCCTTTGGAAACAGAGTAAATGAGATGGCTGATTGGTTGGATGATACTCCTTGGGGTTGAATGTATAGGTAAAGGAATAAAATTGGTCCCATGTTGTGCTTTCTAGAGAGGGTTCCAAAAGCATTCTGAGTAAAGGTTGCATTGCTAGGATTAGTATAAATGTTAAAAAGTGAAACTTTGGGCTAGGGGAATAACTTAGGATAGAGCACTTGCTTAACATGCACAAGGCCCTCCCTCTGTTTGATCCTCACCCCTGTAGGAAAACAAACAAAACAACAACAAAACCCCCCAGCAACAACAACAAAGAAAAACCCACTCTATGTAGAACGAAAAGAAAAAGTCAAGGTCTAAAGCAGATTTCTATGTCAGTGACAAAAAACATGTGCAGAACCTAGTGGGTGAGAAGTCCAGAGGGTCCCAGTGAGCCAAGCCCAGCAGGCCTGGTAAATGAGCAGACCATATATCTGCTGGCATCTCTGTTCTCATTATGTATGGCAGGAATCAAATTAAGCAGGTTCTTTTCCTTCCTGTTTGGATCATTTTAGAAAGTTTTTGGTCCTGGAAAAGGCTGTCCCTGCTTCATTTTCAGGGTGCTTTTTTCCCTCCCCAGATGAAGCATGTGTCACCTATCTCCCCATTATTTCCTCTGAACTGTGTGTCTTCCTCTGCTCTCCTCTGTCTCTTGGATGTCCCTACAGGTGGATCCAGACCAAGTCATTCTCTCCCACAGCCCCATGAAGCTCTTCTCTGAGTACCACAACAAGCAGATGCTGGTGTCTGGGCAGGGACCCCTGGTGGAGAACGCCCAAGCGTATCCTGGTTGGAGAGGAAGGAGCAGGACTGGGCCCCCCTCCCTCTGCTGTGTGGAGGCTAGAGTAAGGAGTACAGGAGTGTGTGGGATGTGCGGTGGGCTCTCAGGGAGCGAGGTAAGCTCCTGCATGTGGTTAATCCTCATATGAGGGGGTTCTCAAAAGCCAGTCCACATACCAGTGCACAGAGCCTTATGTTGAGCTTAGAGTACAGGATCTGGGCTTTATTACGGGGGTGTCTTACCTCAGTAGGTCTAGGGTAAGAGTCAGGAATCTGAATGTACATAGACAGATAACAGCTGCCTAGGGTAATTCTGTAACTAGGTTTGGAGACACAGCCCCAGTCCTCCTCCTTGGGCACTCAGCTCATCAGTTCTTGTTAATATGCAGTGAATTCATTTTGGGCATGTGTCCACTTGGGAAGCAGAGGATGTGGTCCGTGTTCTCAGGCCACTTGTTCATTTGTATTGTGTGCCTCCTAGGCATGAAGCTAGGCTGTGTGCTCTAAGGCAGGAATTGGGATTGTAATTTAATGAAGGCAGGTGTGAATAGTCAAGGCACATTTAAGATGCCATAGGAGGGGCCAGGGTGAAGCTCAGTGGTATAGCACTTGCCTAGTATGTGTGAGGTCCTGGTGTGGACCCTCAGCACCACAAGTAAGGAGAAGAAAAGATGGCACGTGACTGAAGGCCTCAAAAAATGAGATAGAATCTAAATGTCACAGATGTCAAGGAGAAGGTACTATCCCTGGGGCAGGAGTGGCCTGTGGCTCTGCCTAGGAGATGGTTCAGGCTTCCCAGGTAGGAGAGGTGGAAGGTTGGTGTGGGATAGGTGGGGAACTTGAGAATGGGAAGGGTGAGCTGGGAGTGGGAACATTAGAGTAAACTGAGGATGATGGGGGAGCTGATGGAGCTATCATTTGAGGAAATTCATTTTGTGTATTAACTGAAACCAAGTCCAGTTAAGATTGCAGGTTGGAATTGGGGACAGGAAGTTGGAGGCAGGTCTTAGAGGAGAAAAGGTCAGGGCCAAAGTGGTTTTCTACATGGCCTCCTCATCTGTAATGAATTGGGTTTGACCCTGAAGGTTTTGGCTCCATCCAAGTTCTCCGGGACTCTGCCTGGCTCCCCAGCCACTGAGGTGCCTTCTCTGAACACAGTGTTTAGAGCACTGGTTTGCATGGACCCTGAACATGCTATAAGCTCTTTGAGGCCAGAGATTTCTTTGCCTCTGCACCCTTGGTCATGGCATGCACAGGACCTGGCACCTGGAATGTGACCAGAAACTGCCGAGGGATTGCATTGGCGTTTGTCCATACTGTCTGTGCAGTCGCAGCCTATTGGCTGGTCCCTATGAGATTTATGTCATCTTGTCTTTCTGGTGTGATCAGGACTAGGTCTGGTTCTCCTCACTTGTGATCTAATGCATTTGGAAAGGCATCTTCCCTCACAACTATCCAGCTTTGCTTTCCTGACCTTGGTCCAGACTGGGCTTCCAGAATGTGGTGACAGTGGATGAGCTGCGGATGGCCTTTCCGGTATTGGACATGGTGGATCTCAGCCGGCGGCCAAAGACCACGGTAATAAGCACAGGATGGGTTACTTCACTCTCTGCGGGACTCCTGAGGTCCTAGGGTGCAGTTCTGTCCTCCTCTTCCCTGTGCTGGCTCCACCTGCTGATCTTGCCAGCCCCACTAAGAGCTGTGTTTTGTTCCTGCTTCTGTAGTGTGGCCTCCTTGGAGAGGCATGTCTGGCCAAGGATTGTATTCTTTGGATAGATAAGAGTGGCCCGGGGCTGGGATTTAGCTCAGTTGGTAGAGTGCTGCGCTGCAGTCTCTGAGGTCTGGAGTTCAATTCCCAGCACCGCAAAAATGGGAGAAGGACCTGGCAATCCACTCCCAAGGCAATCCCGAAACAGTCAGCCATTAAAAACCCTATGAGGGTCGCTATGAGTCGGATACCGACTCGAGGGCACCTAACAACAACAAGAATGGCCCAGACAAACTGGACATGGTGGCACACATCTGTAATCCCAGTACACAGAATCCTGAGGCAGGAGGATTGCTACAATTTCAAGGCCAACCTGAGCTACATAACAAATTCTAGGACAGCAGCTCTGTAGTCAGACCCTGTCTCAAAAACCCAAACCCAAAACCAAAACACGAGGTGCCCAGAGAAGCAGCAGGTTCCAAGATCTTGCCCTTCTGCATTGTTTGTGATTAGCTGGGAATTCCTTTCAGAGCCCCAGCATCTCCTCTAGCTAACAGTTATATATATACCAGCTGCCTTTCCCAAGGAAAGTGCTATACTACTGGGGGTTCTACCCCCAACCCCTTTTTTATTTTTTTTATTTTTTTCAGTAATGGGGGTTGAACCCAAGGCCTCACATGTGCATGCTTTGTAAGTGCTGTACCACTCAGCTGCACCCTCAGCCCATTTTTTACTTTTTTTTGAGACAGGGTCTCGCTAAATTATGCAACCTGCTTCTAGTCTTGAACTTGTGATCTTCCTGCCTCTGCCTCTCGAGTCACTGAATTACAGGCATGTGCCACTGCACCTGGCTCCCCTTTTTATTTTTTATCTTTTATTTATTTATTTATTTATTTGTGGTACTGGGGGTTGAACTCAGGGCCTCACGCCTGCATGCTCTGTAAGTGCTGGACCACTGAACTGCATCCCCAGCCCTTTTTTTTTTTTTTTTTTTTTTACTTTTTGAGACAGGGTCTTGCTAAGTTACGCAGACTGCCTCTGGTCTGGAACTTGCGATCCTCGTGCCTCTGCCTCCCAAACCGCTGGGATTACAGGTGTGCGCCACCACATCCGGCTCTTATTTTTTATCTTAAAACAGGGTCTTGCTAAGTTATGCAGGCTGCTTTTGACCTCAAACTTGAAGTCCTCCTGCCTCTGCCTCCTGAGACGCTGGGATTGCAGGCATGCACCACTGTGCCTGGCTTGCTGTTCTTCCTTTATCCTGAAGCATAGTCCAGAGCCCTTGGGAGAAGGAATTTGCTTATAAAAGAAACACCTGTGATTCTGTATGTCTTCCCAACATGCCTTTTGGGTTCAGCTCATATTTGAAACACTGGCTTGGTTTCTTTTTGCAGTTTGAGGATGGAGCCCAGGGCCTTGTACATGCTAGGCAAGTGCTCTGCCACTAAACTGCACCCCAGCCCATGATTTCTCATCTTTTGATCAGCTGCCCTGGGGTCCTCATTGATGGCCTAGAGTGTGATTATCCATCTCTCGAGGTGCCCATTGGCCCATTCCTCATGGGAACTTTATATATATTGCAGAAGTCAGAGTGTCCTCAGAATTTGGTGAAATGCACTTATAAACAAACCTAAGTTCCTGGAGTTTTCCAGTGGTAGAGCACATGCCCTCCTTTGAGAGCTTTCTCATTGAATCACTTAAATTCTGAAGAGAACTGGAATGTAGAGTGGGAACAGACCTCAGAATAGCTAAGACTCTGAGCCCTATGCAAGGGAAGTGACTCACCCCAGATCATGGAACCATTTGGTGGCAAAGCCAGGACTACAGCAGCCTGGGGACAAATGGACTTTGGAGGCTGGCTGGTACAGTGAAGGCTCTTGCTGGCCTCAGACAAAGGGTCTGTCAGGCTTCTAGGGCTCCTTTCTCTCCACAGTCTCTCTTCATTTTACCTACCTGGCCAACACTTGTGCAGTGTCCTTTAGCCTGTGCAGGGACCAACCTGGTCATCCTCCTCCCACTTTATTTGCAAATCTTTCTTAGTCCTGCCCACCTTCTCTTAGGCACAGCTGGATGGCGAGGAGGTCTCTGACTTGTGTGGAATGTCTTTCCTCCCACTTACCTCTGGAGACCAGTTGTTCTGGGAGTGGGAAGTGCTTGGTTTTAATGGGCCTGTTCTTTGTCTCTTGGCAGCCCCTTCCAAGGAGTGACTTCCCACCTATTGAAGGTAAAGAGGTCCTGTTCACATGTGGGTGTGGGGTCTTTTTCTCTCTCCTTTCAGAACCTCAGTCTTAGTGTCATTGTTTACCTACAGCCTGCTAGAGCGGCAAGGGTGGCATTTCTCAGCAGGACATCTGGAATCTGGCCTTGGATGTCCATTCACTATCTCCGAGACATTTGTAGGTAGCTGTTCCTTCTCATGTCACTCACCTTATTATGCTGAAGCATTGTAAGTTTAGAGTCTCCTAGAGTAGAAAGGCAGTAGGGGACAATGTAGTCTAATGTTTCTGAGTTCTCCCCATATTACAAAAATAGTGACATCCCTTTGCCATCCTGAAATGAACTTCACAGGCAATGTAACTTTCCCATGTGTGTATATCAAAGAGTAATTAGGGCAGTATAAACCTATCTATAATGAGGTAAATAAAGGAAAATGTTGTAGTAAGATGATTATGTGTTTCAATATGTAATGATTATGGAGAAGTAAATGATTGCACTAAGCACACAGTCACTGAGTCTTCCAGCTACAAGTGCATCCTGAATGTTTGCAGATGTGATACAGATGTGTGCTTATAGGTATGATACAGGTTTATGTCATTGGGCAGAATTGCCTGGGAGAAGTGACTTTCCAAAATAGGGACAACTCTTGGTGAAATTTTAAGAAAAAATAGCATTCTTTTGATTTGTGATTATTATACTTTTAGGAAAAAACATCACTGTTTATTAAAGCTGTATAAAAATACTTTATGATTATATGTAAAATATAGTCTCAATAAACATGAACAAGTTGTTTACCTACATGAATAGTAAATAGGATATTCAGATGCTCTTAGGACAGGGGACAGTTTTTGATCGAGTAGATCTGTCCTCACCTGCAAAGTGTATTATTCTCACAAATAAAATACATTTTCTTTTTCCTTTTTTTTTTTTTTTTTTTTTTTTGGTGGTGCCAGGGATGGAACCCAGAGCTTTGCACATGCTAGGCAGACACTGTACCACTAGGCCACACTCCAACCCCTCATACCCTCCAGTTTCTAAAACACCTCTTGACAGGTGGTACTGCCCCCTTGATACTCACTGGTCTGGTTCAGTTCATTGGTCTTGTAGCTAACATGGGTAGCTGCCATTTGCTAAGTGCTCACTATGTGTCCAACCCTGGGTTAAGTGCTTATCGTATCTCCTTTTTTTTTTTTTTTTGGCAATATTGGGAGTTGAACCCAGGACCTCGAGCTTACATGCTTTGCAAGTGCTGGAACACTGAGCTGCACCCCCAGCCCATTTTTTTACTTTTTGAGACAGGGTCTCATTAAATTACACAAACTGCCTCTGGTCTCAAACTTGGATCCTCCTGTCTTTGCCTGCCATTGTATCTCATTTTTATCCTTAGCATTAAGCAGTTGCTATCATGTTGCTGAGGAAATTGAAGGTTTGAGGTGACTCATTGCCACAGTCCTGCAGCAAACTTGGCAGAAGTACAGTTGGAATTTGGGGCTCTCTCAGTCCACCCCCTGCTCTTGGGTATTCATCTGTACTGGCCCCTGGGGCTCAGAGATGTGAGTAAGGGAGGGTGAGTCACTGCAGAGTTCCAGTAGGACATAGTGTGGTGGGCAGAGCCCATCATCAGGAGAAAGCAGCCTGAGTCTTATTGCTCTCCTCTTTTTGGTCTCTTCTGTGAAGTACTAGCAGGCACAGTTTAAATGGAACCCTTGCTTCTTGCTGGACCCTGGGCTTTGTTCACCCCAGGTGAACAGGCGAGTGGCTTGGTAAGGGCTGGCTCAGGGAACTGTACTTTTGCCTAGGTGTGTGTACCCCAGTGATGAGCACTGGATGGGTAGCACCATCTACTCTCTGCTGCCTTCTGAGGCCTTCTACTGTGAAGATCAAGCTGAGCACTCTACACCCCTCACCCCTGTACCTTTGCTTTTAAGGGGTGCTCCTCCTTGGGGAGCCAGTCCGCTGGGAGACAAGCCTGCAGCTGATCATGGATGTCCTCCTCAGCAATGGGAACCCTGGGACTTACCTGGCAACTGCCCCCTATCCCCACCTGCCCGTCCTGGCCAGCAATATGGATCTCCTTTGGATGGCTGAAGCCAAGATGCCCAGGTGAGGACAGGGTCCCCAGCCTTGGCCTTGGCAGCCCACTCCCTGCTGCTACCTGGATAATCCTATGGGCATTTTGCTACCTGCCACTCCAGTGCCCTGGGAGGTCAGAACACATCTAGCTGGGCCCTAGAGCTGCCATAGTAACTTGGCCTCTGGGAGGGCTTATAAAGGTCACAGCACACATTAATTATTAAATTAAAACTATGGATTCCTGAGCATGAAGAGGTACTGAGGTGGTTTTTTAAAATTTATTTTATTTACTTATTTTTTTATTTTTAGTGGTACTTAGGGCTGAACCCAGGGCCTCATGCCTACTTTGCAAGTGCCCTATCATTGAGCTGTACCCTCAACCCTTTTTTTTGTATTTTATTTTGAGGCAGGGTCTTGCTAACTTGCATAAGCTGCCTCTGGCCCTGAGCTTGCCACCATCCTGCCTCTACCTCTCAAGTCTCTGGGGTTACAGGCATGTGCCACTGTGCCTGGCTTGAGATGATTTTGTTGTACACACCCCTGACCTTCGTTATCTTAAGAACATGCTCTGGTCTAGTGGAAACCAAGTGGACATTTTTTGATGTGTGTCAGTGCAGATTGTTCAGGTGCTCTTCCCTCTTGGGCTCTGTCCTGTATCATTGGTTCTTTCACTTCTTTATTTGCTTTTACCCTTTAGACGCAGGGGCTGGGGAAAGCCAGGATTATTCTGAGGGGTGTATAGATATGAGCACTGAGACCTAGTGGATAGGGCACATGGGCACTGAGCAAGTTCACACTCCCTGCTCGTCTGCAAGGTCATCCTTGTCCTTTTCTGGGGATGATAGGTAACCCTTTTTCCTGTCCTCAAGGTACCCTTACTGCCACAACAGCTGATGGATGCTCTTATTTGTGAGATCAATGTCGTGGATCTTCTCACCCTGCCATTGACTCCCAGTGGTCCATGTAAATGATTGGTCAACAGAAGGTGGTCAGGGCCAAGACTGCTGCAAGTCACATGATTCAGTAGCCCCAAAGAGAGAGGGGTTCCTTCTGTTTTATTTATTTATTTATTTGGTGAGACAGGGTCTCACTATGTAACCTAGGCTGGTCTTGAACTTGCAGTCCTTCTGACTCAGCCTCCTGAGTTCTTTCCACATTTAAAGCGTATTTCTAGTCAGGCATTGTGGACCATAGGTGTCATCCTAGTGACTCAGGAGGCTGAGGGAGGAGGACTGTGAGGTCAAAGCCAGAGATAGACTGTGCAACTTAATGAGTCCCTGTCTCAAAATGAAAAAGAGGCTGGGGGTGTAGTTCAGGGGTAGAGCACTTGCGAAGTATATGCAAGGCTTTGGGTTCAACTCAGTACTGTTAAAAAAAAAAAGAAAATGAGAAAGAAAGGTTCATTTTTGCAGCTTGAGGTTTGGTGTTTGCTCTAAAGTATCATTCCTAGGATTAGGGCATGCTAATGCTAGATGGGGTGGGGATGCTAGTTTATGTAGCTATGAACTGATTAGCAAGGGGCAAATTTCAGTTTAAAACTAGACTGTTTTTTCAGCACTAGGGGGTTGAACCCAGGGCCTCACACATGCTAGGCAAGTGCTCTACCACTGAGCTACACTCCTAGCCCTTGTTAATTTTGAGACAGGATCTTGCAAAGTTGCACAAGCTGCTTCTGGGCTTGAACTCTTGCTCTTCCTGCCTCTGCCTCCCAGTTGTTGGGATTACAGGCATGTGTCATCATGCTCAGCTAAAAACTAGATTCAAGATGAATTTTTCATTCAAATGAGGCAGGTTTGAGATATTTCACTCATTTAGAAAATTAAGAATATAGTTCTGACACTGAAATGTAACTAATACACAGCACAGTATCAATTAGGATTTTGCTTAGCAACAAAGCATGAGAACCCAAAACAAAAATATCTTAAACAAGATAAATGTTTTTTTTTTTCTTATGTAAAAGAAATTAGGTTGTTGGTTGAGGGCTTGTGTGGAAACTCTTGTTTGTCAGGGACAAAGGCACCTTGTGTCTTCTGCTGCACAATTCTTAGTCCTTTAATACGTAAGCCAAAGTGCTGCCCAAATGCCGTCCATCATATTAGCATTTCAGGAGGCAGGAAGTATTAGAGGAGGGCTGTGTTAGTCAGCTTGCATCACTTTGACAAAATACCTGAGATAAACCAATGCAAAAGGAGGAAAGATTGATTGATTGATTGATTGTTGTGCTAAGGATTGAACCGAGGCCTAGGCAAGTACTCTACCACTGAACTACATCTCCAGATCTAGGCGGAAAGATTTATTTTGGCTCATGGTTTCAGTCCATGGTCAGCTGGCTTCATTACTTTGGGCTTGTGGCAAGGCAGAACATCATGGTGGGAAGCACATTGTAGAGCAAAGCTGCTCACCTTATGGTGGCCAGGAAGCAGAGATAGGAAAGGCCTGGGGTCCCAGTGTCCCCTTTAAGGGAACACCCCAAACACCTAACTTCCTCCCGCAAGGTTATACCCCCTAAAATTTCCACCACCTCCTAACAGCACCATTAGCTGGGCACTACTCCTCATACACATGAGCTTTAGGGGGCATTTAACAAGGCAGACTATAACAAGGGCAGAGAAGAACACTCCCTCCACAATTTTAAGGACACTTAGAAGTTTAGCCCAGTGTTAGTGGAAATCAGGTGTAGGGGTCTGGCAGCAGGCCCATAGTTCTTGTGTTCTCTGTTGAAAGTGTTCATATGAGACAGTACACAGCAGAGTATGTTGTTGTTTTTTGTTGTTAGGTGCTGTTGAGTCAGTGTCCAACTTAGCAACCGTATGTACAACAGACAATTTTCAGTGCTTCTCTGGTATTTGTAGGATTTTTAAATGGCTGATTATTTTTTGGGAGTGGACTGCCAGCTCCTTCTCTCAAGCCTACAGCCAGGTGGCTTCCAGTATCTGACGGGACAGGGCTTGAATGCCACAGTCATACAGCTGTAGGACAGGAGAGTATAGGCTACGATTATTGCAAAGTGATAGTACACTCTTAAGGTATAAGAGTGGACAGTAGCTGAGATAGCTATTGCCCAAAGCAAAGGCTTAAACTTATTTTATAGTTTATTTTGCACGTCTGGGGGAGAAGTGTCCTACACCTAGAGTCTTTATTTTGTAGAATGGATTAATAGACTTGTTTGGTATACTTCAAAAGAATGGGCCCATTGGCCTATACCTCAAAATGATATGCCATTCTTTATAACCTGAGGACCTTGTTGTTGTTAGGTGCTATCGAGTCAGCATCCAACTAACTCATGGCAACCCTGTGTACCACAGGCGAAACAGCATTGTTATTGCTTCTCTGCTATTCATAGGATTTTTCAATGGCTAATTGTTTTTTAGGAGTGGGTTGCCAGGTCCTTCTCCCCCTGAGTACCTAGGCAGTCATTAATCTTGGTTAAGGTGGGGGGCCCATTAGAATAAGCCCTAGATGTTATCTAAAGATTGTCCTTCATGTGTCCTGGTAGGTTGAGTCCCAGGTCATGGCTGGAAGCAGGAAATACATTTTTAATCCTTCTTTTAGCTGTAAACTTTTTAGCATTTGGTAAGGGATGTGAAGTCCTTTTTTCCCTGTCCTGCTAATGTCTTATCTACCTAATACCAGTGCTTTTGCTTTCATTGACTGTTTGACATAGCTTAGTCCCATGGCCATGCCTAGCTGCAAGGGAGGCAGGGAATGTATTCTTGACACCTAGTGGCAATATGCTTAGCTGAAAATCGGTACAAAGAAGAGAAGAATGGCATCAAGCAGTCTGCCATGACTCTAGAGCAGAATTTAAGCTTAGGTTTCTAGAGTCTGACCACCTGGATTGTAATTCTGACTCTGCTGTTGTGGGAAAGTTACCTGACCTTGCTGTGCCTCAGTTTCCTCGTGTGTAAAATGAGGATAATTATATCTAACCTATAGTGTGTTTCTGAACATTGAATATAATATGTTGTCCCAGTGCTCGAAGAGTCCTCACTAAATGTTTGCTGTTACTTAGAAGTAGAGCTGGGATTTAGCTCAGTTGGTAGAGTGCCGCTCTGCAGTCTCTGAGGTCCCAGGTTCAATTCCTAGCACCACAAAAATGGGAGGAGAGCCTGGTGTGGTGGCACATGCCTGTAATCCCAGCAGTTTGGGAGGCGGAATCAGGAGGATTGCAAGTTCGAGACCAGAAGCAGTCTGTGTAACTTAGCGAGACCCTGTCTCAAAAAGTAAAAAAATGGGCTGGGGATGCAGCTCAGTGGTCCAGCACTTGCAGAGCATGCAAGCGCAAGGCCCTGGGTTCAACCCCCAGTACTGCAAAAAAAAAGGGGAGAAGAACATGACAATCCACTCCTGAAGCAACCTTGAAACAATCAGCCATTGAAAACCCTATGACAGTCTCTATGAGTTGAACACAACTCAAAGGCACCTAACAACAACAGCTTAGAAATAATTTAATTTTCATTCAGCACCCCAGGGTCCTGGAGTACAAGGATGGAATACGTGGGGACTGCTCAGAGGATGGTATATGGCTTCAGAGGCTGGTCTGCTCAGCTTTCTTTCTTGGGCAGGTTTGGCCATGGCACCTTTTTGCTTTGCCTGGAAACCATCTACCAGAAAGTGACGGGCAGGGAGCTGAGATACAAGGGCCTGATGGGCAAACCCAGCATCCTCACCTACCAGTATGCGGAGGACCTGATCAGGCAGCAGGCAGAGAGGCGGGGCTGGGCCGCCCCCATCCGGAAG
>VMDO01002110.1:67993-132663 GCA_007922755.1 Pedetes capensis
CCTTCTTTCCCTCATGACACTGAACTTGGGTTTTCTCCTCTTTCTTTTCCCGGTATGGCTGTCCCTGCCAGCGATAACCCTATGTCTGATATCTATGGTGCCAACCTGTTCCACCAGTACCTGCAGATGGAGAAGAATGGTGGGGCAGAGACGCAGGAGGCTTGTGACCTGTGGAAGCAGCGACCCTCGGCCACCCAGAGCTGCACCTCCATCCTGGTGTGCACTGGGGTGTACCGTCCCCAGGACCCAGGGGCCACAGAGCCTGCCCTAGGAGGAGTGGAGCCTCCCTTCCATGGGCACCGGGACTTTAGCATCAGTCCAAGGCTCATGGAGGCATCTCACATCGTGAAGGATGTGGACGAGGCTGTGCAGTTGGTCTTCTGCCAGGAGGGCTGGGCTTGATAGTAGGTGTCTGGGAGGGCAGAGGGGGCATGCACCCTGGGCCACAGGGGCATCCGGTGTGCTGGGCTCCAGCTGATGTCCTGAGCATCAGGTCATGGCCTGGCTCCTTGCCACTCACTTTCTGGGATGTTACTGGCATTTTTTTTCCTGCTGGGCAGTAGCCACAGAACAGTACCCTGGGCAGCATTTCATGTGGAATGACTGGGGCATTGGTGGCCAGTTTCTGTGAGCCTCTGTTTGCAGTCTGACCTCATGCCAGTCCATTTACTTACCTCTGTGCCTCAGTTTCCTCCTCCTTTCAGTAGGAACTTGTGAAAAAAGAGGAGACAGTATGGAGTAGTATAGAAGCTTCTGCGGAGCTTTTGTTCTCATTGAAAGAATCTTTGCATTTCAGCAAAGTATGTAACACTCACATACTACTTTTTACTGTATTTTAGTTTATTGCCCAGAGACTTTGGGGCATATTTTTTAAAATTAAAATTATACTGATAGATACTCATGCTGTCTCTTGTGAAGTTCTGTCTGGAATGGACTAAAAGTCCTGTGGGGTGGGATAGTGAAAGTGGTACACATGGCTAATCTCCCCGGAGGCAGGGAGGTTTGTGGCATTTTACCCCATAAAGTGAGGCATCTCCTACTGCTGCTTTGCTTCCTGCCTCCAAACCCACCCCCAGCCTGGGCTGCAAAGCCTGAGTCTGTCTAGGAATGAGTTATGCACAGCTTTGGCATATGCTTAGCAGCCTCCTCAGTGTGGAAAAGAAAGGGGATATTATTTATGGCCTTAAGAAGAGAGTTTTCCTAT
Organism: Pedetes capensis; assembly: GCA_007922755.1. NCBI lineage: Eukaryota > Metazoa > Chordata > Mammalia > Rodentia > Pedetidae > Pedetes > Pedetes capensis. The sequence goes on from VMDO01002110.1 coordinate 69,198, forward strand.
AGTGATTCTGGAAAGTATTTCTTATAGCCAGTCCTTCCTCTAGGAGTGGTCCAACTCCATCTTTCATTTGTTTCTCTCTCCCATGACCTTGGCCTTTGTCAGACCCCCTGGTGCTATAGTTTGAATGTTGACCATTCCTAAAAGGCTTGTCAGCATGGAGCTGTTGGGAGGTGGTGGAACCTGTAGGAGGTGGGGCCTAGTGGGAGGAAGTCAGTTCATTCACTAGGTGCCTTTAAAGGGGAGATTGAGACCCCTCTTTCTCTTCCTCTTTTACTTCCCGGCCATGAGGTGAACAGGCTTTGCTTCACCATGTACTTCTGCCATGATGTACTTGGCTGCCACAGGCCCAAAGCAACTGGGCCAACTGACCATGGAATGGAACCTCAGAAACTGTGAGCCAAAACAGACCTTTCTCAAGTGTTCAATATTATGGTGACAGAAAGCCAATTAACAGCCAGGTGTGGTGGCACACACCCGTGATCTCAGCACTTGGGAAGTTGGAGCAGGAGGATCTCAAGTTTGAGGTGAGCCTCAGCTACATAGCAAGACCCTGCCTTGAAATAAATAAAAATAGCCTAACAAACTGAAGTTGGTTCTTATCCTCATCTTATTCCAGCAGCCATTTGCATTTGACACAAGCTGATTACTCCTCACCCTTTCTTCACACACTCTTGGCTGTATCTGACTGACTTCTGAACCTCTGTTTGGATGCCTGTGGTTGTTTAGAGGTGAGAGAACACAAGAGATTGAGAGACTGGCCAGTGGGATAGGAGAATTGAGAGCTGGCAGCCCAGAAGCTGAATGAAGAACGGGTCTCATGCTCATACCCCAAGTACCAGAGCTTAACCATGTCTGAGAGGAGGTCCTCCTAAGCCAGCTCCACCAGTTCCCCTGGGACAAGTCTGTTCCTCCTGCACCCTTCCTGGAGGCTCTTCCAGGCCAGGGCCTGGGGTCACACTCATTTCCCTCATTTCCCACATCCCATAGCTTTGCCTGCAGAATGCATCCAGCATGGGAGCAGTTTGTACCCCTCAGCATCATCACTCTATCCGGACCCTAGCATCCTGTGCTCCTATGGTCTCGGCCCCCTCTTACCTGTCGTTCCTGTTTCATCTCTCTGCTCTCTCTTGCCATTCTTCTCCACTCGGCCCACAGGTCAGTCACATTATAAATTGAATCTATTTTGTGGTCAAAACCCTCTTGTGCCTTCCCGAGTAAAAGCCAACATTCCTTACCACAGCACATTGCCTTTCCAGCCTGTGGCCCGCCACCTCCTGGACCTTATCTGCTATTTTTCCTCCATCACTCATGCCTGTCTACTGACCCCTTGTTCCATGCACACTCCTGCTTTAGGCCTCTGCCTAAAGTTCCCATCCACACCAGGCTTGCTTCCACCCCATCTTTCTTTTCTTCCCATCACTTCTTAAAGCTCTTGTGGGCAGGCCACCTCACAGATTTCCATGACTTCTGCTTTTTCTAAAAAGCAGCACTGTCTCTCCCCCTTATCCTGCTGACCATTCTCACAGTGCTCAGCACCTCATGACCTATGTATCCACTTGTTTATTGTCTTCTGCTAAAATAGAAGCTCTGTGGGTTTAGTCTATGCTGGCTCACCATTATGTCCCCCACACCTGTGTGCCTGGCCATTGACAGGATTCAGTGAATGTGTGCTGAATAGATGGTCCCTGATGGTCCCGTAAGTCTTCGTAGAGGTTCCTTACAGACAAGCATGCCTTTTTTCCCTTCTCCCTTGAGTATGGCGAAAACAAAAAGTATAGTTTCAGAATGGAATCCCAGTTCTGCTGCTCACTATGGATGACCTTGCATGATTTCCTTCACTTTTTCCCACTTCTATTTCCTCATCTTTAGGATTGGCATTGGCAGTATCTGTATTAGGACTATTTGAGAAGTAAACGAGCTATTTTCAGTACAGAACATGTCACAGTTCTCCAGACAGCTGGGAGTTCAGGTGAGGCATTTCAGGGATGAGAGAGCCGCTCAGGGCTGTCCTTAAGGACTCAGGTGCTTGTCCTGCTGTCCTTTGTGTGTGTTTTATCAGGTCCAAGATGGCACGTGCTATAGTTTGAATCTGGAGGTCCCCCAGGTTCCATATGTTGATTGATCATCTGCCCGTGGTGCTACTGGGAGGCTGTGGATCCTTTGGGAGGTGGGGCCTAGTGAAAGGAAGGGAGGTCATTGGGTGCGTGTCCTTCCTCTTTGCTCCCTGGATACCATAGTTTCCTTGGCCAGGTGCTTTTGCCATGATGTGCTGTCTTACCACAAACCCAAAGCAACCAGTGCCAAATGATCGTAGACTGAAACTGAACCAAAATAAACCATTCCAGTTTATAAGTTGTTCAGGTATTTTGTCACAGTGATGGGAAGCTGACTGACAGCACAGTTCTGTGAAGCCTCATCCACAATGCAAGGAGGAAGGAAAGGGCAAACAGCACAACACATGGAGCTTGGTTCCCTTTGAAGAATTTTCCAGTATTCCTTGCCAGGATTTCCATTTCCATTTGGTTGACTACAAATGGGATCACATAGGCACCAATAGGCCTGAGGAGGCACAGATAGGGTACAGTGCTGCTCAGACAAAAAGTTGGGATTCTGTTTATAAGGAAGGGGAGTAGAATGGATGTACTGGGCTGCCACAGGCCCAAAGCAACAGGGCCAACTGACCATGGACTGAAACCTAAACTGTGAGCCAAAACAGACCTTTCTCCGGTATTCATTATGGTGTACCAACTATAGCACTTGGTACCTGGGAGGCACCAAACTGTGATTGTTTATTTTCTTTGTGATGCTGAGGATAGACTCCAGGGCCTCATGAATGCTAGGCAAGTGCTCTACCACTGAGCCACACCATCAGTCCCTGCCACTTTTGTGTCTGTGTGTTTTTGTTTTCTCTTGAGACAGGCTAGCCCAAGCTAAACCTCACAATCATCCTGTTTCAGTCTCCTGAGTGCTGGGACTACAGGTATGCACCACCACTTCTGGCCTGTGATTACTTCTTAAAGTGCTCTGAGGAACTGGGTTAACTCCTGGCCTTCTGAAGCACCTTGTCTAACAGTCATCTGAGCTGCTGATTTGGGTCACAGTCTTGCTAGCTGACATTTACCTAGTAGTTTGTATTTTGCAAAGCATTTAAAACAGGTATCAATCACTACTACTTTGTCAAGCCTCACAAACCCTTTTTGAAGAGAGGCAGTTCTTAATCTCCTTTTCTTACAAAAGAGGCCCAAAGGTAGGGGCATGCATTGATTCATTGCAAAAACACCAAAGGCCTCCCAGGCACCAAGCATCCCTCTGACTGCTGTGGCAGTGGCCAGGGAGGCATGGACAGTACACATCCTTATGGGGCTCTCCTCAGTGGTGACAGGTCCAAAGTCCCAGTAAAAGGAGAAGCCAGGCCTGGAGGCCCATCTTCTAACTCTGAGTCCAGTGTTGTCCCCAAGACTCTTCACCAAAGGTGCTCCTTACCCCAGGCACCCTCCACCCTCCTCAGAGCAACTGCTGTGGTTGTGCAGGCTGAGCAGGAGGGAGCAGGAAACAGCCCAGTGTGGCCCTGTGGGGAGTGGGAGGACTCCTTTGCTCAGATGGTCCCTCTGGGTCTCTGCCCCTGGGTCTATCCCCTTGGCTGCCTATCATTTTGGCTCTGTGGTCATTTCTTCCCCTCTCTTGTTTGCATTTTCTAAAGATACCACAAGCTATTCCTGGCTGGGTGCAGAACTGCACGTACACTGCGGCATTATACAGATCTGGAGAAGAGGGCAGGGCCACCATTTGCCTCCAGTCTGTCCTGTCCCTGAGGGGCTTTGTCTCAACCATGGAACCTAAACGCACACCCAGCTGTCTTCATTTGCACAATCTCAAACTGAACAAAAATATGACCTTTTTGTGTTTTGATGGGGTGAAGTGAATAAAAAACAAAAAAGACTGTAAGTCCATTTGAATAGGATGTTAGCCATATATATATATATATATATATATATATATATATATATATATATATGGTTATTGCTGTTAAGTGCCATCCAGTTGGGTCCGACTCATAGTGACCCTATATACAACAGAACAAAACACTACCTGACATTCTGCCATGCCCAGCACTATGTGAGTGCTTCTCTGCTATTCATAGGGTTTTGAAGGGCTGATTGTTTTGGGAGTGAGTTGCCAGGTCCTTCTCCTTAGCCTGCAGTACCTGGTATTCCTAGGCAGTCTTCCATCCAAGAACTAACTAGGTGTAACCCTGCATTTTATACATATATAAAATAAATACAAATATAAATATAAATACACGTGTGTGTGTGTGTGTGTGTATATATATATATATATTCTCCCCCCGCCATAACTGGGGGTTGCACACACGGCTTGGCACATGCTAGGCAAGTGCTCTACCACTGAGCTGCATTCCCAGCCCCTTTTTTTATTTCTTATTTTGAGATATGGTCTCCCTAAGTTGCACAGGCTACCTCCGGCCTTGATCCTCTGACCTGTGGTCCTCCTGCCTCACACTCCTGAGTCGCTGGGATGACAGGTATGCGCCATGGCACCTGGTAACACCCTCCCCACCACCCCATCAAGGGTTGGGACCTTATGCATGATTCTTACAAGCTCTCTACAACTGAGCCACACCCCCATCTTTGTTTGTTTCTTTGTTTTTACTTTGTATTTTGAGTCAGGGTCTCACTAAATTTTGTAAGCTCCCTCTGGCCTGGAACTCACAATCCTCCTGCCTCTGTCTCCTGAGTCGTTAGGATTACAGGTGTGTACCACAGTGCTTGGCTTGCAAGTCCATATTGCTAATGAAATTATTAACTAGGCACAAAACTACTATCAAGTGTTCACAGTGAACAGATACAGTCTTGAGTCTCTCCGGTCACTACCTTGGGGTCAGGGAAGCCCCCCATGGGGCCCTCCTGAGGACACCTCCTGGGCTGCTGAGGCCTTGCAGTGAGCTTATCCGTAATCAGGACACCCTGCAGAGCTGAGTTGCTGTAGCAACCGGATGCTGCCTTGAGGGTGGCATTTTAAAATAGCTGGAAGAGTGTTTTTTTAAACATCATTCTGTCATTTCCCCAGTGCTGCCTCCTGCTGCTGACAGGAGCCATGCTGGGATGCCTGCTTCTCTGCCTGGGGCTCTTGGCAGCTTCTGGGGGCTGGAGGTGGGAAGATGTGTCAGGTGTGAACTGCTGGGAAGCTGGCAGAGTCTCAGCTTTTGCTTCCAGGTTCCTCCAGCTCTTGCTTCCAAAACCTCCTGTCATTTTCTCTGCAGGGAGGGAGACAGAGGTCTGGCTTGAAAAGCTCCCCCCTTCCTTGCCCTCTGACTCTGCCTTTTGCTCACCTGGGACTCTCTTGGAGGGGGCTCAGCATGCTCCTTCTTCCCTTCCTGTCTGCTGCTTCCCTCTTCCTCTGGCTTCATTTATTCACTTAGTAAATGACTGTTGAGCCCTGCCAAACCTAGGGATGAGAAATGAGAAACTGCCTTTGTCTTGGAGGAGTTAATCATTGTCTTGACCCTGGACTTGCCCTGTCCAAGATTGAGCACTTGTATAGTTGCAGTAATTAAGACAGTACTCTGTTGGTAGATGGACAGATGTACACCAATGGGACAAAACAAGCACCCAGCAACAGACCTATATATACTCACAAATATGGCTTAAGAAAAAGAAATGAGTTTTATTTTTAGGTGCTGGAAACGTAACACAGAGCCTCACATGTGCGAGGCAAGCACTACACCCCCCAAAGCCAGACCCCTAACTCCAAATTAGTATTTATTTCTTGCTCATGTCATAGTCTGACATGGGTCAAGTGGCTGTCCTTGGGTTTGCCCTTCAGGTGGCAACTCGGGGACCCAGGCACCTTCCATCCTGTGATGCAGTGGTCTTCCACACACGGCTTCCAGGGTCTCTGGAAGACAGAATGATGACAGTGGAAAGGCATATGGCATATGTCCCTTGTGCCCATATCCATTGGCCAGGTGCTGGCTCTAGCACAGTGATAAAGGAGACAGGGAAGGCACTCTTCCTCTGTGTGCAGGAAGAGGAAATGTGGTTGGCCAGCATGTGTTCATCTCTGTTGGCATATTACTGTTGGAGTAAGATGATAAATCCTGTTTTGCTAAGTTTTTGTTTTAAATTTCTGAATAGATATCAAGTGTTGTTTATGTATTTATTGAGCTGATCATAAAAGTGTTTCTCCTTTAATGTATTAATATGGTTGTTGTTAGCTTCCGTCAAGTCAGTGTCTGTTGTGGATTTTTAAAGCACTCCATAAATAGGGTCCCTCTAACCAGCATGGGGGGCTAACACTCAGGCTACATTCTACTCACTCCTTTATCCCCCCCGCCCATCGAGTGAGCAAAGATGGCCCCGACCAGCCTGACCAGCCTCAACCACCTCAATTTTGATTGGCTACCCATAGCACCTCAGTTAAATAACTGCCCCTACCTGGCAGGTATGACAGTTTACCTGCTGCACCTGTCAGGAATGTGCCCTGATTGGCTGCTCCCGGTACACACCCCCTCCCAGGAGCCTATATAAGCAAGTTCCTGGACCCCACCTGGACCCTCTTGTTTTCAACTGCTACTGGACCCCATCACCTTGACCCAGTGCTCCCCAATCCTGTGGAAGACCACCTAACAAGCCAACAAATCAAGACCAGGGGCCCCGAAGCACCGAAGGTTACAAGCAAGCCATGAAAAGCCCCCCAGTTCCTCCCATCCTTGGAAAGGAGGGAGGCAGAGAAGGCGAGCTGTTGGAGTCAAGACCACTGGACCTCCAACCCAGAGGAACACCAACTGCTTGTAGCTGTGCCTTTAAGGCTGAGGTATACCACCAGTAAACCTGCAGCATTCTATGCTGCAGGCTTAGAGCTAGCACTTGAGCACTTGACAGGGGCTGCTTGCTGGTTGCACCCCACTTGGGGAGTAACCCAATAAACTTTCCCTCTCGTTTCCCACAGAAGGTCTCCCGAGGTCCTTCTTTGGCGCCTCCAGCCACCACACCACCAACCTTGTCCAGTGGGTCCCCGATACCCACTTGATGTCAGGGTAAGGCTCTGACCTCTGCCAGGCCTGAGGTGAACCCCAACAGGTATCCAACTCATAGTGACCTTATGTACAACGATGAAACACTATTGTCATGCTTCTCTGCTATTCATAGGGTTTTCGATGGCTGATTATTTTGGGGGAGTGAGTTGCTGGGGCCTTCTCCCAAACAGAAGAGAGTGAGTTGCTGGGTCTTCCCAGGTGGTCTCTCATCCAATTACTAACCAGGCCCAACACAGCTTAGCTTCTAAGATCTGATGGGATTGGACAACACAGTGGTATGGCTGCAGGCATTAATATGGGATACTACATTAATAGATTTTTTTTTCACTTTTAACTTGTCCTCTCATTCCTGAGATAAAACCAAATTAGTTGTCTTGCATGTTGCTGACTGCTACTCAGCTGGTATTTTATTTAGGCTCTCTTCATAAGGGAGATCAGTAGGTCTTAGTCCATTCAGGCCATTACAGCAGAATACTGTAGACTAGGTGGCTTATGATGTTGTTAGGTACCATCAAGTCAGGTCCGACTCATAGGGACCCTATGTACAACCTAACACTCCCTGACACTATGCCATACCCAGTACTGTGTCAGTGCTTCTCTGCTGTTCATAGGGTTGTCAATGGCTGATTGTTTCAGGATTGTTTTGGGAGTAGGCTGCCAGGTCTTTGTCGCAAGGTGAATTATAAGAAACGAAATGTATCCAGGGACCATGACACATGCCTGTAATCCCAGCAACTCAGGAGGCTGAGGCAGGAGGATCTCAAGTTTGAGGCCAGAGGCAGCCTGCTCAATTTAGCAAGACTCTATCTCAAGATAAAAAATAAAAAAGGGGCTAAGGGTGCAGCTCAGTGGTGGAGCCCTTGTCTAGCATGTATAAGGCCTTGGGTTCAACTGCGAAGAAGAAGAAAGAAGGAGAAGGAGAAGAAGAAGAAGAAGAAGAAGAAGAAGAAGAAGAAGAAGAAGAAGAGGGGGGGAGGAGGTGGAGGAGGGGGAAGGGGAAGGGGAAGGGGAAGAAGAAGAAGAGAAAGAAGGGGAAGAAGAGGAAGAAAAAGAGAAATGGATTTCTTATACTTCTGGAGATTAGGAAATCCAAGATCAAGGCACCAACAGATCTGGTGCCTGGCCAGGGCCTACTTCCTGGATCCTAACCTGCCTAACCTGGAGAGAATGCCCCCATCCCAAATCTGTTCACTCCCTAGGTCTTTGCATTCTGGACCTGTGATGGCAGTGGCAGCTTTGCTGAGTCTCTGATCTGTCTTTAGGCTCTCTCTTCCATTGTTCTGGAGAGCAGCTCTTAGCTTCTGTGGAGGTGGCTGGTCCATACTTTGTTAGTCAGCTTGCCCTTCCTATGACCAAACAACTGAGAAAATCAACTGATAAAGGAAAAGGATTATTTTGACTGATGGTTTTGAGGCAGGATAGAAAGGGAAAATTAAGGGGACATAGGAAGAGAAAGGGGCCCTTCATTCCCAGGATCTGATTTGTATTTCTCTCTGGCTGCGAGTCAAGAGTTTCAAAACAACTGACAAAATCAAACTCGCCATAAAGATTGCCTGCATAGAGATAATAACCCTTTTTCTGAAAGATATCTCGAACAAGAGTATTTACACAGCCAGTGAACCATGCTTAAGGCCAAAATGTATGTGACCCTTGACTTTAACCTTATCAGCACTGCTCTCTCATCCCTACATCTGAACAATGCACCTCAGAAACCAACTTACAATTCCATTTACAAAAGGAAATTCTTTAAGATAAGAGAAATAAGTATACCAGTTCATGTTTTTAACTTAATTTTTAAACTTTGCTTAATCTTTCAACCTAGTTGTAAATTACATCCTTTGAACAATGTAATTTCAAAAGCCATAAAATCACATGTATAGCTATTGTTCAGACACTAAGGTGTGTCTCTATTTTGAGAAGTTTACACCCCCTTTTATCTTTCTCTTAAGAAATCCCAACTTTGCTTCATACTGATGGGTCCTAAAATTCTTTTCTGTGGCGGATAAGTCAAGATCCCAGCTTTACCTGAGTAGAAGTCTCTGAGAAGAACATCTCAGGGCACACAGGCAGCAGTGGTAACACTTCAGAGGTTTCAGTCCATGTTCGCTTGGCCCTGTTGCTTTGGCTCTGTAGTGGTGAGAGTACATGGCAGAGGAAAACTGTTCACCTGATGGTAGATGGGAAGCAGACGAGAAGGGGTTCCGGTACCCCTTTCACTGCCAGGCTACCAATGACCTAACTTCCTCTCACTAGGCCCCACCTAGTAAATGTTCCACCACCGTCCAGTAGTGCCACAGGCTCAAGACCAAGCCTTCAACACACAGGCCTTTGGGGGATACTTCAGATCCAAACTACAGTGCATGCCAATTTCCTTATTAAAGGGGCTTCACCACACCTTTAGTGTTCTCTCCCAAACAGGCTTTCTCATTCTTTACAATATAGATAGGCTGATATTTTTCCAAATCTAAGTTCACGTTGTTTTTTGTTTTTGGATATAGGATCTTGCTATGTAGCCCAGGCTGTCCTTGAACTTGCTATGTAGTCCCTGCTGGCCTGGAACTCACCGTCTTCCTGCCTCAGCCTTCCCAGTGCTATTGTGTGCCTCCACACATGGCTAACAGTTCCATTTTTAAGTCAAACCGTCAAGAGGAGCCAGGCCACTCTTTCAACACTTGCTTAGGTATTTCCTCAGCAAATTATCCAGTTCCATTGCTTACAAATTCTGCCTTCCAGGAAACACTAGGACGTGAACACAATTCAGCCAAGTTTTTTGCTATTTTATAACAAGGATGGCCTTTCCTCCAGTTTTTAATCACATGTTCCTCATTTCCACATGGAGCCTCATCAGAATGGTCTTAACATCTTACTACTAACATTCCATTCAGGATTACTTAGGTGTTCTCTAAGAAGATTCTCGTTTCTCTAACAGTTCTCATCTTTTCTTTCTGAGCTTTTACCAGAATCATCTTTAACATCCACACTTCTCAAATGCACTTTAAAACTCTTTTAGCCTCTATCCAATACCCCATTCCAAAGCTGTTTCTCCATTTTTAGGTATTTGTTACAGTAGCACCTCAGCTTCTTGGTGCCAGTTTCTCTGTTAACCTGTTCAGGCTGCTATACCAAACACCATAGATTGGATAGATTAAAACAATGGAATTTATTTCTTACAGTTCTGGAGGCTGGGAAGTCCAAGATCAAGGCACTGGCACATGCAGTGTGTGGTGAAGACCTGCTTCCTGCTTCATAGACAGCCATCTTCTTGTGTTTTCACGAGGTAGAAGGGCCAAAAGATCTCTGTGTGAAGTCTGTGTTAAAGGGGCACAAATCCCATTCATGAGATCTCTCCTGCATGACCCAGTATGACCTTCCAAAGGCTCCACCTCCAAATACTATCTCACTGTGGATTAGGTTTCGGTATGTGAATTGAGAGAGCCATAAACTGTAGCAGCCTATGAATGTTAGCTTATTTAAAATTTTAGTTTTGATACGGATGATTTGTATTATCCTTATAGAATAAATGGCAGGGGCTGGGGATGTGGTTCGGTGGTAGAGCACTTGTCTGGCATGCTTGGGGCCCTGAGTTCCGTCCTCAGCACTGCAAAAGTAAATTTTAAAACATAAATAAATAAATAAACAAACAAACAAACAAATAAATAAATGGCAGCTCAGTTGGTAGAGTACCGCTCTGCAGTCTCTGAGGTCCTGAGTTCAATTCCCAGCACTGCAAAAATGGGAGAAGGATGTGGCAATCTACTCCCAAGGCAATCCTGAAACAATCAAAATGACTCGACGGCACCCAACAATAAAGTTTCCCTTCACCTACAAACAACAAAAAATTTTAGCAGAGAAACTTTTAGTTACGAATTCAATTTCTTTAATAATTAAATGTGTATTCACATTTTTCTACTTCTGACAACTTTGGAAAGTCATACTTTCCTTAGAGAATCTTCCATTTTCTATAAGCTTTCAAATACATTGATATAAAATTGTTCATAGTTTATCATTTAAAAATACCCTACTATTTCGCTAGTTTGATTTCCTCTTTCCTTCTGAATATTGCCTATTTCTTTTTCTCTTTTTAAATAAATCATGCCAAATATTTATGCACTTAAATGTTGGTTTATATTTCTGATTTTTAATATTTCCTTTTTTAATATTTTCTTTGCACTCACTCTGTTCTTTCTCCCACTTATTAAGTGGGAGAAAGTCTATTTTTAGGCTTTTTGGTTATGTAACATAAACATTTAGGGCTATAAATTTTCTTCTCCTTTGGTTGTAGCCCATTCATTTTAACAGGTAGTGTTCTCATAATCATTTAGTTCTAAATATTTTCTAAGTTTTGGAACAGTTATTTGGAAATATGCTTTTAAATCTCCAAACAGATGAGTGGTTGGTTATCTTTTTGTTATGGCATTCTAATCTAATTGTTTTGAGGTTGAGGGATATGGTCTGAATATGTTCAGGTTTTATAAGTGTCCATATATTTGTCAACAATGTATAGAATTGAACTTTTGTGGAATAGAGCTTTAAATTCAGCCATTAGATCAAGCTTGTTAATTGCTTTGGGCTAGGGGTGTAGCTCAGTGGGGGAGTATTTGCTTACCATGTGTGAGGCCCTGAGTGTAGTCCCCAGCACTGCAGTAATAATAACAACAACAATAAAAATAATAAAAGTAGTTCAACTAGTATATATCTTTTACTTTTTTTTTTTTTTTTTTTTTTGAGACAAGGTCTCACTTTGTAGCCCAGGCTACCCTAGAACTACTGATCCTCCTGCCTCTACCTTCCCAGTGCTAGGATCACAGGCATGTGCCACCATACCTGGCTGCTAATGTTTTATGTTTGATCTATGATTAAGTAACTTGTTAAAGTCAGTTGGCTTCTAACTGGTGAAGCCTGGATTTGAACCCAGGTATTCTGCTTAAGAGAATGTGATCTTAACTATTTATTATACTGAGTTTTTAAAATCATTATATGTGAAGTTCTTTGTAACTAAGGATATCCTTGGGCACACAGTTTATTTTGTCTAATATAACCAGATTCTTTTTTTTTTTTTTTTGAGGTACTGGGGACTGATTGAACCTAGGGCCTTGTGTGTCCTAGGCAAGTGCTTTACCACTGAACTACACCTCTAACTCTTCCCAGTTTCTTTTAGTTAATGTTTGTCTAGTTTATTTGTACAAATCCATTAAAATAGATTTGTATATATTTTTCTTTATAGTTTTACTTGAAATGTTTGTCTTTATGTTTAGGGATATTTCTTGTAAAAGTATACAGTTATACATTTTTAAAAAGTCAGTATTATGTCTGTCATTTAATAGGACATTTATTGTGATTACTGATTACTTAGCTCTCTGTGTGTATACGTGTGTTGGGGACTGAACCCAGGGCCTTGTGCATGCTAAACATGTGCTCTTCCACTTAGTCACATCCCGAGGCCAATTTTAACTTCATTTCTGCCATCCATTACATTCTGACTTCTATTATTTCTAATGACAAGTCTGCTATCAACCTAATTGTTCTTTTTAAATAACCTGTTTTTTCTCTCTGGTTTCTCTCAAGATCTTTTTCTTGTGTAGATGTCTAGAAGTTTCACTTTAAAACATCTAGGCACATGTTTATTTTGATATAGCCTACTTAGGATTGATTGTGATTCCTAAATCTGTGGATTAGGAAGTTCTTTCACCAGTTTTGGAAAATTCCCAGCCAAAATTTCTTTATTGTCTTTTCCCCATTATTTTTATTTTCTCTGTCTGGAACTTCTACTACATATATTTTGGGTCATTTTGGATGAAGATTTCCATTATCTTTTGTTTCATATATTCTTATATATCTATATATGTGTGTGTACACACACACACACACACACACACACACACACACACACACACATTTTTTTTTTGAGACAACATTTCCCTGTGTAGCCTAAATTGGCCTTGACCTTATATCCTCTTGTCTTAGCCTCCTGAGTGCTGGGATTATAGGCATGTGCCACCATGCCCAGCTCTTTTATATATTTTCAGTCTCTAGCTTTGTATACTGTATTCTAGAGAATATCTTCAGGTATATTATTACATTTACTAGCTCTTCAGTTGTGTCTAATTTTCTCTTTAAATCCACTTAATTTTTTCAATGACAAATTACTTGAAATTTGAATGGTTTTGTTTTTTGCCACCCTGGGTAAGACTAAATTTTTTTTTTTTTTTTAGGTCTCTTCCTTTCTTCTTTCCCTCCTCCTTCTCTCCCTTCTTCTTCCTTCTCTCTCTTTCTTCTTTCTTCTCTTCCTTCTCCTTTCTCTCTTTCTCCCTTCCTTCTTCCTTCTTTCCTTCCTTTCTCCCTCCCTCCCTCCCTTCCTCCCTCCCTTTCTTTCTTTCTTTCTTTCTTTCTTTCTTTCTTTCTTTCTTTCTTTCTTTCTCTTTCTTTCTTTCTTTTTCTTTCCTTTGTGCTGAGACTTGAACCTAGTGCCTTATGCAAGCCAAATATTTGCCACATCTTTAACCCCGATCTTCTTGTTCTTTTTCCTTCTATATAGGTGACTTTTTATCACGTAACATTTCCATTTCTCTAATGACTTTCAGCTACATTTATTTTGAGTTGTTTTCTTAATGGTTTCTCTAGGCCTTGTGCATTATAGGTTAATCGGAATCTACTTCAGACTTACACCAGCTTAACTCCAGTGAGATAAGAGATTTTGTTTCTATACAGCTCTGCCTTCTTCTTCCCTCCCCCCCTTTTTTTTGTGTGTATGCTGGTTTTATTGTACATGATACAGGTTGAGCATCCTCCTATCTGTAAATCTGAAATGCTCTGAAATTGGAAACTTTTGTGTGCTGACATTTTTTCCTATTGGTGTTTATTTCTTGAGCAAGATGGCCAGAGGGAGGACAGTTCCCCTGTACTGTGAAGTCTCTTGTGTCCCTCCTCAGAAGACATTCCCTTTTTGGGTGACTGTGGACTCAACTGGGGTCTCTTTCCCTAATCTCCTTGTTCTGGCTGCTTGGCCTTTATCACTTATACCCAGCTGTTAGCCTCCTCTAATTTCCAGCTGATTGCTCTGTTACTTTTGACAATGTCCTAGGCCATAAATTGCTCCACAGTCTGATTCCATCAACTTGGGCCCCTTTGTAGGGTAGAGTTCTTGAAACCAGTCTTGGAGGCTGACTGCACCTTGGGAAAGCTCTTTTTAGCTCTTTCCCTGCTTCTCCTGTGAAACTTGTGGGTGTTTGTTCCACTTGTTGCCATCATGGAGCTGCCAGACTCCTCTGCACTGCACCGAGATTGCCATGCTTTCCAGTGCCCTAGGCTTCAATTCCCCTTGCTCTGTTCCAAATAAGTTTGCAGCCATAGCACCCTGGCATCCAATCCTGCCTGATCCCACAAGCTAAGCAGGGTCTGTCTGGTTAGTCCTTGGATGGGAGATGCTGGGAATACCACGTGCTACAGGCTAGGGAGAAGGACCTGGCAGCCCACTCCCAAAACAGTCTGTCATTGAAAACCCTATGAATAGCACAGAAGCACTGACAATAGCGCCTGGCATGGCACAATGTCAGGGAGTGTCTCATTCTGTCATACATTGGGTCACCATGAGTCACACCGGACTTGACGGCACCTAAAAACAATTGTTTCAAAACAAGTCAGTCCCCTTAGGTTGAGCTGCAGAGCTCTCTGTGCCTACACCTGCCTCTTCTCTTGGACAGGAACTCTGCGATTGCTGTGGAGTGACACCTGTGTGAGTGGGAACAGGTGGCAGGAGGGGATGGTGCCTTTGGCCTTCTGAGTGTGCCTCTTCCTGTGTGAACCCTTTGCTGGTACAAAGTGACTTGGTTTAGTACTTTGGGTCAACTGTGCCTGGGTTAGAGTTTCTGCTCTACAGCAGGAACTAGGTACACATAGGGAGCCTGGGAGCTCTCAGCTGGGCCTGCCTAGTAAAGAGTTTCTGCAGCATGCATTTGGGGCATGAGAAATTCTGGTGGCCAGGCCTACAGGGGGAGAAACTGTTCTCCACTGGGAGGTGGGGGAGAGGGAGCCTCTTCTTGGCTACACCTAGAGTAAGGTTTCTGTCACACTGGGGGGCAGAGAGCAGGCTGTAGCTCCTATTGCACAGATTGTTGCTGTTCTTACTGAAAGTCAGTAGGTTTTTATTGAACAAATGTTTTCCCATTTGGTGTGTGCCTTAGAACAATCAGAATTGTTGATGTTTTTGTAAATTTGAGACAAAGTCTCGCTGTGTTGTGTGGGCTGCTCTTAAATTCTTGGGTTCAAGAGATCTTCCTACCTCAGCTGGAGCTGCAGCTGTGTGCCACCCTGTAGGGCTCAGTAATTTTTTTTTTTTTTTCAGTACTGGGGGTTGAACCCAGGGCCTCGTGCCTGCATGCTTTGCAAGTGCTGGACCACTGAGCTGTGCCCCCAGCCCATTTTTTTTTTTACTTTTTGAGACAGGGTATTGCTAAATTACGCAGACTACCTCTGGTCTTGAATTTGCGATCCTCCTGCCTCTGTAATCCCGAGCCACTGGGATTACAGGCGTGTGCCACTGCTCAGTAATTTTAACAAGCTTTAAATGGTTATTGTTTTATTGTTTCCACCAATTATGGTTGTTTCACTGGAGCAAAAATTCACACAGAGATCTAAACACTGTCATTTCAGAGTTCTTCTACTAGACTTATTCTTTTCTTTGTCTATACTATTTTTTGTACTGTTTTATTCTTTTATGTATTCCTGATCATATAATTGTGGTTAACCTATTGGTATTACAGCCTTCTTGATCTGAGGTTCTTGGAGGTCTCCGGATTTTCTCATTTGTTTTTGTTTTGTTTTTGCCATGCTAGGATTGAACTCAGGGCCTCGTGCTTGTTAGGCAAGTGCCCTTCCAGTGAGCTACATCCCCAGCTCTTGGTGTTTAGACAGAGTCTTGCTATGTAGTTCAGGCTAGTCTCGAACTATTGATCATCCTGTCTCTACCTCCTGAGTGCTGGGATTCAGACATGTACCACTACACCCATCTTGGAAGTCTAGTTTTATAGCGTATTTCATTTGCTGACTTTCATTCATGATGGGTTGTTTCCTTGTGTGGTTTGTAATTTGGCCTTAGGAGATCACTTTTACTGGTGGTTTATCTATGGGAATCCTGTAGGGCCTGGGTTGAATGTATGTTTCTTTGGGACTGATTATATTTATTTTCACTAGGCAATTCATGGTTATTACCAGCCTACGATCACATCTGTGTTAATGTCCCAAGATGGTATTGTTCAAAGCTCAGACTATATGTGGTATAAGCCCAAGGTTATGAATTGTTGGGAGAGATTTTGTTTCACCTTAAGCTAGACCAGGCTCCCTCATCTCCATGTGGTCTCCCTGTTTTGGTGGGACATTTGTTTCTCTGTCAACCCTGTCAGTGAGGTTCATGGTTGTACACAGGGAACTCAGCTCAGTCCTTATGCCTCAGGTGAATTTAATGCCATGACTCCTGTCTCAGTGTGGCTATTGTCCAAGGCCCCATCAGCCCGGGAGCATTTGCCCCAGCAATGGGCATGTTCTCTCACTACACTGCCATACAGTAATCATTGGCTACATGGGCATGTTGAGAACTTGAAATGGGATTAGGGGGATTAGGATTTGTATTTTAAATTGTAATTAATAGTCTTTTCCCCGCCCGACGCGTTGGGTTTGTCGGTGCAAACGTCGTCTCGAGGATGTCGCACCCCGGCAACCACGTTTCGCCTGCCTTTTGTAGGTTAATGCGGTCGGTACAGCATGGGTGTTGGAGGAGTGGGTCAGAACCCCATTTAGACATCGACAATCTTCGGTCTCTTAACCTATGAGGTTTGCTGGTGGCAGAGACCAGATTTTCAAAGGACTAAGATGGATTCCAGGAGTGGGAGAGGATTGGTCAGGAGCCCTGGGTGCCAGCGTGTTGTCAGTCAGAGCTTCTTTTCAGTGTGTTCAGTGCCCTGCCTCAGGTATTTCTCAACTAGAGTTGGAGTACTGCTGAGACCCATCCCACAAGACTTATGTGCTTCGCCTGAGGGCTATGCAGAGTTGAAAAGGCAGTGCCCATGTCTTTGAAGATTCAAGGATTCAATCGTTCGGGCTAGGGGTGTGGGTTAGTGCTAAAGTGCTTGCCTAGCATGTGAGACCCTGAGGTTGATCCCTCGACCTGCCCATCCCTCAACCCCAATTTTTTTTTTTCTTTGTAGCTTTCCTACCTAGAGAAAAATAAAATCCTTCCTGGTCTCAGGTTTATTCAAGGGGAAAATCAGCATAGTGTGGGCAGTCCTTTTCTGTGGACAGGGCATACATTTTGTGTGTGTGCAGTGCTGGTAATTGGTTCTACATTGTCCTCTTAAAATGAGCAACAGGCAGAGGGTCAAATGGGACAACTTTGAATAGATTAGAATAACACTTTTGAGAAAAGGATGAGACTTTGGCTACCTAAAATTGCTCCTGTGGATTGAGGATGTAACTTGGGTAGAGAGCTTGCCTCCTGCCATGTGGCAGATCCTGGTTTCACTACTGGAAAAAGAAAAAGTGGGTCTTGTTATTCACTGCCTCAGTCCCCTCCCTTTTGGTTGGCTGGACCTTATGTCATTTGGGAAAGTAGATAATAAAATTCTGACTTGGTAAAAAAAAAAAAAAAAAAAAAATTGTAATTAATAGTAACTGAGATTTAAGGAGCCACTTGTAGCTGACTGCCACCTTAGTGGACAGGGCAGCTTCCTGAGGCTGACACTGATATGGGGACTTCTTTATCCCTGTGGGTGGGGCCATCACCACGGGACATCCATCCATGCACAGTCCAAGGCACATAAGGCAGCTCCAGAGAGGCTCTGAATCTGGGGAGATGGAGTGTCTATCCTTAGAAAGCTCTAGAGTAGTTGTTAGTTTTTGTTGGCTGGTTGTTTTTTCTGTTTTTTTTAAGACACGTTCTCACTATGTGGCCATGTAGCGCTGGCTGGCCTTGACCTCATGATCCTTCTGCCTCAGACACCAGAGTGTAGGGATTGCAGGTGTGCGCCAACCATGCCCAGTTTTCTCTGACTTGTTTCGCAGCTTCCAGTTTCTCCTGAGCCAAGCTTAGCAGACTCTTGCTTCAGTAACCGTCCCCTGCTGGCTTCCCTCTCTCTGAGTGCTGGGGTATGGCGACTGTGTAACTGAGAACTGAGAACCGGAGGCTCTGCTTCTAGTCTTTCTTATCTTACGTTCACACGGGGAGTGTCTGTGGGGTTCCCCAAGCCTTATGACAGTTCCCTTTGGACATGGTCTTCGTTTTTGCTCTACAGGTGAGAGGCGGTGATCCTGAGCAGAAGGTGGTGACCTGGAGCAGAAAACGGCTCTGTCAGGAATGGGGCCATTGTCAGTCCTCACGAAGGCTGGCCCTGCTCCACAGAGCCCTTCTTTCCTGCTGAGCTGGCCCTGGCCACTTGTCCCTTCTGTACTTCCTGCTGCTGCAGGAAGGTGGTGAGCCACTGGCCTTGTGTTTAAAGAGGACAAGGATGCCAGGTCTCTAGGGGAGCGTTGTCCAGGGCCCAGCATGTCACAGGTGCTCAGGGAAGTCACTTTGGGATTGAAACCTGCTTACTTTGTCCCTGTCCTCCTACATGCCTAGGACCTGCTGCCTTTTGGGGTTTGAGAGGAGCATTGGTGGCTGCTGGAAGCACTGGGTGGAGAGTCACAGCATAAATCTAACCCTAACTCTTCCCTTGGCGAGCTGTGTGACTTGTGTGAGTTGCTTCACCTCTCTGTCTCTTGGTATTGTGAGGTATTGTGTGGATGGCATTGAGCATAGACCATATGTGCTTCCAAGGCACGGTGACAGTTTCCATCCTTTTCTAGATCCTGTGAGATGTTTGTGCTCACTTCATACATGAGGACATCTTTTTGTCTTCCTTCTTCTGATCCTTTTCACATCTTTAGTCTGTCTTTGTGAAACCTTTTCCAGGCTGAGGCAGAGGTTGGGTGTGTATGTGTCTGTGTGTGTGTGTAGAAAGAGAAGATGCCACCAGTCCTCTGGCCACCCCCTTCTTCCACAGTGTGCCCTGATGTCGCATCCTGATTAGTGGTGGTCTTGTTACTCAGGGTCTTTAGCCTGGAGAGAAATTGGGCTAAATTGCTTACAGAAAGTTAATCTGACTGCTTGGCAGTACACTTCCTAGATTTGCAAAGTGTAACTTCAAAAGACCGTTAGGACTCGAGCAGCCAGGGAGGAAATGTGTCCTCAAGAAGTGTACCCTGACGGGAAGGCTGGGCCCGGAGGTTGGAGGCAGGTGCAGACAGGTTCTTCAGTGTTTCTGGGGCTCCCTGTACTTTGTCTTCATCAGTCGCTTTTGCTGCTCCAAGGGCTCCATTGACCCGAGCCGGAGTCTCAGACCAGCTAGCTGCTGGCTGGTATTTTCCCTGGGGAGACTGGGAGACTGGCTATAATTGCTCCCATTTGCAGTTGGCAGCTCCCCAATCTGCTTTTCTACCAGCTCAGCCCTGACATCTGCTGGGCCTGTGGAGATGCACACATGCGAGGAGGCGAGTCCACGAAGCCTCATTCCCCACACTGTCCCATGTGGGTGGCTCCAGCTGGCATTGACGAACCTCTCACTTCAGCAGGCCTGTGAAGACCAACTCCAGGAGCCCAGGCTCCTAACGACAGCACTGCTGCTCCCTGGCACGGAGGGAGGAGCAAAGCCCTGGGGAGCAGAACTCTGAGGGTGACCTTGGGAAGAACGACAGCCCAGAAGGTAGCCACTGGTGGCCTCTGCTGTGAGGGAGTGCTCCTGGAGACAAGTCTGAGCCAAGAAGAATTACAGTAATTCCAGCTACTCCACCTGGTGCATGCTCTGAGCCAGCACTGGGCCAGGCAGCTTCCAGTTTCACACACACAGTCTCTCCATGTAGCAATCCCTCAGGGTACGCTTCAGCCCCTTGTCACAGGCCAGGTATCTGTGGCTCAGAGAGGTAGGCGGACCTGGCTGAGCTTGAAGGCTGGAAGAGGTGGAGAGGGCCTCCATCTGGAGCATGTGTGCTCACCCTCACAGCCTCATACCTGCTCTGCCTTGCTTGGTTGGCCATGACACATACAACTCTTCAAAGGCTGTCGGAGACTGACTCTTTTTCAGGAGGCAGGTGTAGGGGTACAGCCTGGTCAGATGGCACCAGGAGGGGGAGGGGGTACCCAGGCAGACAAGCCCTAAGCAGCGCTTCAGGACAGTGCAGCCAGGGCAGGAGACTTGCAGCCTGAAGGATAGGGTGGAGGAGGAAGGCACAGGGGAGCTCCCTGCCATGCTTCCTTGGGCCAAGACTGGGACCGGAGGCCTAGATCCTGCTTGGGCCCTGGTGTGCTGTAGTCATTCCCTTCTCCCCAGCGCCTGCCTGAGGCAGTAGGAGCTCCAAGCACATTGACCCAGGTGCCTGGCTCCAGTATGCCCCTGCAGGGGACCAGTTGCAGTCATCAGCTCTGAGCAGCTGCTTTAGCCAGGTGTGGTACCTCTTAAGGTCCCTTCGTTTTCCTCTCTGCTACATACATCTTATTTTCCCCAATTCCTGCAAGAGCCCCATTTGCCTGGTGCCACGTGACCAATCCCTCTACTCATTCCCTCCTCCCAAACAGTTATATTCCCGGACCTTCCCTGTCTCGTGGAAACTGGGGCCTCCCTGGGGAGGACTGACGCCAGTGCAGTGTGTGAGCATGCTGAACTCATTGTTTGGGGCAGTTGTCCTGGTCCTTTTCTCTTTCCCTTCATCAGTATGCCCTGACTCCTTGTCACTTAGGTGCCTTGGGGAGAGGCAGGGTGTTCAGTGGGAGGGACACTTCACAGGGCGGCAAAAGCTGCCCTGGGGTCTGGCCGAGCAGGTGCAGGACACGGAGCCTGGCTCCTGAGCCAGGTGCTTTGAACCAGTCACCGGGACGTGTCTACCTTGAGACCAAGGCCAAGCACTGGCCACTGACAGGCCGGTGGGTCAGCCCCTTAGGAACCCTGTGCTCACTCCCTGCCCCTCCTTCCTCACCTGGTTGCGCCTCCTCACCGCCTCCTCTCGACCCACCGCTCTAACTTGCACTCAGCCTTCCTGCGGATCCAGCGAGCCAGGCTTTCTCCTCCTCTGCTCCCTCCTCTCCCCGTTGAATCCAGTCCTGGTTTCCCCGCTGCCAGCTCCTCTCCGCCAGAGGGGCTCGCTCCCCGCCTCCGTCCCCGCCTCGCCCCGCACCGCGGTCGGCTCCGCTCACCGCCTGCCCCCTCCCCGCCACCCGCGGCTCGGCTCGCCCAGTCCGGTGGCTCCAGTCCGGATCTCGCGGCTGCCCAGCCCGGGCACGAGTCCCAGCAGCCGGGGAGGAGGAGGAGGCGGCTGGCCCCGGCTTTCCCCGGCCGCCTCGCCGGCCGAGGTTGGCGGGGAGGGCGCAGCTGGGAAGCCCCCGGAGCCCCTCGGAGGACAATGCGCCCGGCGCTCGGCGCCCCCCGCGAGCGCTCTTCCGCCTCCGCCTCCTGCCCGCCGCGGCCCGCCGCCGCCCGGCTGCAGCCCCTCTTTCTCCGGGGGGGCTCCTCCCGGGGCCGGAGAAGCTCGGGCGACAGCAGCACCAGCACCAGCCGGGGGGGCGGCGGCTCCCCTAGCAGTAGCACGGGAGCCGAGCGAGAGGACGACGACGAGAGCCTCAGCCTCAGCAAGCCGCTGGTGCCCGCCGCCGCCGCGCTCGCGGGACTCCCGGCTCCGGGGGACGCCCCCGCCGCAGGCCCCGCGCCAGGCGCCTTCTCCTCCTCCGCCGCCACCGCCTCCTCCACCTCCACGCCCACCTCCTGCAGCATGACAGTCGCCGAGTTCGGCGGGGGCGCCACGGCCGGGGCCGTCGGGGGCCCTGGGGGCCGCTCGGCTGCGGGCGTGGGCAGCAACGGGACCGGCAGCGGCGCCTCCTGCTGTTCGTGCTGCTGTTGCGGCCGCCCGGCCCGGCCCGGCCGCAGGACTCGGCGCCGCGGCTGCGCCCCCGGCCCCGGGTGCCGCTGGGGCTACCAGGCGCTGTCTGTGGTGCTGTTGCTGGCGCAGGGCGGCCTGTTGGACCTGTACCTCATCGCCGTCACCGACCTGTACTGGTGCTCCTGGATCGCCACCGACGTGGTGGTGGTGGTGGGCTGGGCCATCTTCTTCGCCAAGAACAGCCGAGGCCGTCGGGGCGGCACAGCTAGCGGCGCGCACAACCACCACTCGCTCCACCACCACGCCGCGCCGCCTCTGCATCTGCCCGCCGCCTCGGCCGCCTCTGCGGGGGCCACAACCGCGGCCAAGGCGCGCGGCGGCCGCGGGGGCGCGGGCGCCTCGGGGGGCGGCCCGGGGGCGACCGGGGCGGCGGGCGAGTTCGCTTTCGCTTACCTGGCCTGGCTCATCTACTCCATCGCCTTCACGCCCAAGGTGGTGCTCATCCTGGGCACGTCCATCCTAGACCTCATCGAGCTGCGCGCGCCCTTCGGCACCACCGGCTTCCGCCTCACCATGGCACTGTCGGCGCCCCTGCTCTACAGCCTGGTGCGCGCCATCAGCGAGGCGGGCGCGCCCCCGGGTTCGGCGGGGCCCCTGCTCCTGCAGCCCCAGCAGCACCGTGCCGCTGGCTGCTTCCTGGGCACGTGTCTGGACCTGCTCGACAGCTTCACTCTGGTGGAGCTTATGCTGGACGGCCGCGTGCCGCTGCCCGCGCACCTGCGCTACCTGCTCATCGCTGTCTACTTCCTCACCCTCGCCTCGCCGGTGCTGTGGCTGTACGAGCTGAACGCCGCCGCCCCGGCAGCTCCGGCCTGGGGCCAGGCCTCGGGGTCTGGCAGCTGCAGCCGCCTTATGCGCCTGCTCGGGGGCTGCCTCGTGGACGTGCCCTTGCTGGCGCTGCGCTGCCTCCTGGTGGTCAGCTACCAGCAGCCCCTCTCCATCTTCACGCTCAAGAACCTCTTCTTCCTAGGCTGCCGTGGCCTGGAGGCCCTGGAGGGATGCTGTGCCCGGGGCAGCCCGACCTCCCCGAGTAGGGCAAGAGTGGGCTGCGGTGCTCCTCCCTCCGCCCCTCCGCCGCCGCCGCCGCCTCAGGGAGGCTCCCAGCTGGGCCACTGCATCTCGGAGACGGAGGGTGGCCCTCACGGCTACGTCAACACCCTGGCAGTGGCCTCTCAGAACTGAGGGGTGAAGGGCAGGGCCCTTGCTTTTGGGGTTGAGGGCTCTCAGCTCCCTTGGCCTCTGAACTTTCACGTGGTTTCATGAGGCTCTGTTTGGAAGAGGTGACTATTAATAAGGTGGAGAGCCGTGTGCCCCTCTGCACCCCTTGGGTACAGACTGCTCCGAGGGAGACCTGCACGGCGGGAGGGAGGTATGTCCACTGGCCATATGACCGCTTTTCTGCCCCCAGCCTGAGCCTGCCCTTCAAGGGTCTGGAGAGCTAAGCCACCTGCTTTTCCCACCTCCACCCTAATTCCCATCCACTGTGGGGAGAATGGTGGAAAGGGGTGCTGGGCCGTGGGCCTTCGCCAGCCCCTGGGAGCTGCCCATTGGCTCTCCTCCGAGGGCAATGCTCACCCAGGGTCTTCCTGAATCCTGCTCCTCTCCACCAGCCTGGAAGGAGGGTCCACGCTCTAAGGCCCAAACAGCACCCATTCTTGGGTGAGCGAGCCTTTCTACCTCTGTGCTTCCAACGTTCAGTGCATCACTCACTGATGCTGCTTGCAAAAAATAAAGACAAAACATTCAGAAGTTGCATTCCCCATGGCCACTGGATCCTAGTGGGGTTCAGTGCCAGTTATGACAGGGTCTGTGGAGTATCAGCCATTGGCTTGCCCTTCTTCTGTTCCTTCCTCTGCATCCCAAACCCTTTTTCCTTCTGTGGTTTGGTGCTGGCTGAGTCAGAAATGGACTTGAAGTAACAGCTTTGATGGGCTCCCATGTGGATGTGAAGCTGGGCTTCCTACAGGGCCAAGGGAACAGGACACCCAAATGCCTCATCTGCTTTTCCTCTGGAAGCTTGGTGTAGATCCGGGCGAGTGTTGGTAACCTTTCTCCTCTGCTCTGCTTAAGGGTCTCACCGCCCAAGAAGCAGGCTGCAGAACCCCATCCTGCCCAGCCTTCCCCATGGTGTTCTCCTATTGAAGAGATGACAAGGGACATCAGGGGTTGCCTACCTCTGGTCCTGATGCGGGACATCACTCATATACTCCATGAGGCAGTCTAGGTGTTTTTAGGGGAGGTGAGGTGAGGAAAGGATTCAGGAGCAAGGCCAGAAAATACTTGCTTTCCTCTACCCTGAATGGGATGTGGGATGAGGGTGAAACCTTAAGAATTTTGGATTCCCTTTCCTCCTTTTCTGCCTTGGGGCTTTTATGTAGTGTAATAAGCCCTGGACAAGGGACCAGAAGACATAGATGCTAGTTCTGTCTCACTAGTTCTGAGTGGCCTGTCATTTCGACTTTTGGACCTCAGTTACCTTTTTCAGTGCAGAATTCCTTGAATGTAGGGTTTGAAAGCCCTGGTTGCAATGCACGCTTTGAATCCAGGCGGGAGAGGAGCCAGCCAGGACACAGGTTGGGGGGGGGACATTCTCGCTGTGCCCTGGGTGTGTCTGAAGCCTTAGGCTGGGAAAGCAGGGGCTGTTGCCACAGGGCTGGGGTGGCATTTCAGGGTGTATTGCTGGGTCTTCCCTAGAGCCCCAGCACTGGCAGGGGCCCTAAATGCCAAGTCATTGACCACTAACTCGCAGCCAGGCCAAAGGTCACCCCCCTCTTTTGGTTCTGCTGGGATCCTTGGGAAACCAAGGACTGCTTGGGGCCCCTCTCTCCCAGAAGGCAGAGGATGGCCATGTGGCCAGAGCTGTAAGAGGCTGCGACTTGGCCAGGGTGCTTGGGGGCCTGCCATGCTCTCAGAGGGCCAGATGGGGACAATCACATCTCTGTTTCTGGTCTCACACCTCCGTGGCCGGATTTCACCACATATCCTGCATTTCTCCTCCTGACTCAGTCCTTTTCTCTTCTGATTGGACTCAAAGTTCTGTGGCTCAAGCCCTGGGTGGGGACTGACACCTGCTACCACTGTCCCCATTTCTCTCCAGCTTTGCTGTGTTTCTCTGCTACCTAATCTCAGTGACTGAAAGGATGTGGTATCTGAGCCATGGCTAGCCCTTGCTGGCCCCCAGCCCACCCTCTTTCTACTGTTTAGATGCTGTCTCCCTACTGTGTGACTGGTGTGAACCTGAGTGCTGTTGGGTTTGGGATGGGAGGGCTTTCTAGGCTCTGTGAGCTGCCACTTCCCTGGTACGTTGAGATTGGCTGCAGGGCCAACTGAGACACAGGCCAAACCTGTTCAGGTCCTGATACAGGCTCAATCACCTTATCCCCCCATTCTGCACTTCTGGCACAGGGCTTTTGTGCTCGGGGCAGGTCCCTTCCTTCCTGTGTGATTTTCTTAGGTCCTTTTTACTCACTCCCCTGTCCCATTCACAAGAAGAAATGGCCCCTAAGGCTTCTTTTCCTTGCTTTCTAGGTGCAGGGCTCAAACCTGAGATGTCCTCAGTGTCTCCAGGGTCTCAGGACCAGGATGGTGTGCTGTCCCCTGAGGCCCATGACAGCAGAATAGTTCTCACAAAAGAACCCTGGTTTCAGAATTTAGAACTGCCTCTTCCTAACATTTGAGCATGGGAGGGAGATTCCTTTACTGGAGCCCTAAAAACTCATCTGTTTTTTAAATTAATTAATGTATTTATTTGCAGGTTGGGTATGGAATCCAGGGCCTTGTGCACACGAGGCAAGTACTCCCCCACTGCACTACACCCCAGCCCTAAACTGTATCTGTTTGAAAAAGATTAGACCCTCCCTGAAGACCAGCCCCTGGTTTTTATGTGGGTTTTTTCCCTCTCTCTCTCTCTCTCTCTCTCTCCCTTCCTTCCTTCCTTCCTTTCTCTCTCTCTCTCTCTTCTTTCTTTCTTCCTTACCTTTCTTTCTTCTCTTTCTTTCTTCCTCTTTCTTTCTTTCCTTCTTTCTTCTTTTTCTTCCTTTCTTTTCTTTTCTATCTTTTTTTTTTTGCCTGGGACTCATTGTCCTTGCTGATCTTGAGCTTCTGGGCTCAAGTGACAATCTCAGCTCAGCCCCTTGTCCTCCTGAGTAAACAAGAGTATGCCACAGTGTCCCACTAAGACCACTCATTATAACCAAGCCTTGGTACTTTGTAGGACAGAGCTAGCTGGGAGTGAGAGCCCAGAAGGAAGTGGGAAGTGGCACCTCACTAGCACTTTTTTTTTCCTTCTCTTTCCAAAAATAAAACCAGACTCTGTTCTAAAAACAACAACAACAACAACAACAAAAAACACCTTAAGACTTCTGACAAGCTTCCTGTGTGCTTTAAGATCTTTCCTGTTCTGGTTTCCTTACTGAATTCCTAAATGTCATTTGTCACCTTTTTATAGGTTGGTGTTAACGCTGTAGGTACCCCTTGGCTAGGGGCCTTCGGCCCAGAGATAGCTTACCAAAGGGGAGAGGGTACAGAAATGCACATTTATTCACTTGTTTTTTTGAGATAGGTCTCACTATGTTACCCAGGCTGGACTCAAATCTTTGAGCTCAAGCCAGCCTCCTGCCTCAGCCTCCCAGGTAACTAATTTTTTTGGAGGGTGGATCTTGGGGGTTGAGCCCAGGGCTTCATGAATGCTTTGCAAGAGCTATGCCACAGAGCTGCATCCCCTGCACATTTTTTACTTTTTATCTTGAGATAAGGTCTTGCCAAGTTATGCAGGCTGCCTTGGGTCTCAAATTTGAAATCCTTCTGCCTGCATCCTCTATTTCTCAAGTTGCTGGGATTACAGGCATGTGCCACTGGGCCCAGCATAATTTTTAAATACTTTAGAAACATGGACTGGGATTTAGCTCAGTCGGTAGAGTACCGCTCCACACTCTGTGAGGATCCGAGTTCAATCCCTGGCACCGCAAAAACAGGAGAAGGACGTGGCAATCCACTCCTGAAGCAATCCCGAAACAATCAGCCATTGACAACCCTGAGGGTCTCTATGAGTTGGACCCGACTCGAAGGCACCTAACCACATGAATTGTTATGCACAAATGAGAACAGGGCCATGGTGTTTTAGTCTGCTTTTTAACAGGAAGGAGACTGCTAAACCCAAGGCAGAACATTGGGTCTGCACCAAAACAAAGTCATAGTAATTTCTCTCAGCACAGAGGTGGCCGCTACTGCTCACACCATGTGTTATTAGCCTCCACCTTGTTGTCTGTGGCTATTCCGGAGTCTTCACAGCAGTCCGAGGTGCCCGGCTCAGGAGGCCAGGGAGCCTGGACTTGGTCTCTGCCTAGCTGTGTGGCTGT
This sequence comes from Pedetes capensis, assembly GCA_007922755.1. Lineage (NCBI taxonomy): Eukaryota > Metazoa > Chordata > Mammalia > Rodentia > Pedetidae > Pedetes > Pedetes capensis. The sequence continues at coordinate 96,564 of VMDO01002110.1, forward strand.
GGGCAGCCCCCTGATGTTCTTGAACTGTTTCATCATTTATAAAACCAGAGTCATGGTAGGTGCCTCACAGAGCTGTGTGGCAGGAGTGAAATGTGGTGACATGCCGAAACAGCCCTTTCCCTTAAGACACAGATAATCCTCATGGGAGACAAAACTTATACACAAATGATCATGGGTCAACATAAGAGCACATCTCCATCTTCTTCTAAACCTGATGGAGAAGCAGCTGGTTCCTTTGGCCGGGCACACTAACATATCTAGATATGTTTTAGATTGGAGCCAGCTGGTGCTTATCGACTTGAGGCAGCTGGAGCATATCAGAGGCCCTGGTAGAGGTGGAGGAGAGCTTCGGGTGATTAGCTGAGAGTGGGCACTGTGGGGGCACCCTTGAATGAGTGCCCCTGCAGAGGTAGGCCAAGGAAAGCTCAGAAGTCCCCCACAGGTGACTGCCAGGGGGCCTGGTGCACATTAGCTCATTTCTTTCTCATGGTTACCTCCAAGGTGGCTTTACTTCCTTTCCGGAGGCCTGGCAAGAAGGGTGCTTGTGGATGTCACAGGCAGTCAGCAAGGGAGGCCAGCTTTGAGCCTGAGTCTGTTGCCTCCAAAATCTGCACTCTCTGGGAGACTTCAGATGTCAGCACTCACTGGGGTCAACTTCTCCTCCATTAAAACTTCGTTCTGCCTAAACCTCAAGGCTGTTTTTCATTTCCAGTGAGTCTCCTGGAAGAGGCAGCAAGGTCTCCTGGGGCGCTGTGCCAGGGTGTGAGCACATGTTGGAGGCTGGCCAGCTGCAGCCCTCTCTTCTCAGGGTCTGGCTGCACCTTCTTCCTTAGTCAGAGTCAAGGGTGAATTAAGCTGGCTCCAGTTCTGACTGAGCTGCTAATAACTGAGGGGCCCCCTAGGAAGGAACTCAAATGTAGGGTGGATGGGGCATGTGGGACAAGACTTCCTGTCACCCTTCCAACCATGAGAGGGAGGACTGCTTATAGCATTAATAAACCAGGCTGGCTCCGCTGTCATAACCCTAAATGGACAGCAGGCGTGGGGACCTGGTGCCAGGACTTGGGGAGGCCATTGAGCATGGAAAGCTGGTGAAAGGCCAAGGGCAAGGATATGACCTCAGAAACCACTTGGGGGTGCTGTGATGTGGGATGTCAGGAGGTGCCAAGCTGCCAGCTTTGCCTGGGGGCAGGGGCAAGTGGTCTACAGCCTTCCACAGTGAAATCATCTATAAGAAAATCCACAGGGTTGTGTTGCCGTTTCCCTGCAATGGGCATATTTACTCAGTCCCCTTATTTTATTGAGCTCCTAATATACGCCAGACTGAGGTCTAAGCTCAGTAGGTACTGTGTTGTTCTGTATTTTCTGAGGCCCTGGGTTCAATCTCCAGCACCACAAAAAACAGGAGAAGGACATTGCATTCCACTCCTCCCAAAAAACCAATCCGGAACAATCAGCCATTGAAAATCCTGTGAGGGTGGCTATGAGTTGGACCTGACTTGACAGCTCCTGACAATAATATCTGCCAAGTATTGGAGCAGAGATTACTTTTCTAGTCTAAAAAAGCAAACACTAGAGGGAGAGAGCAAGAAGTTACAGGAGGAAAAGGGGCTAAACAACACCGCAAGGTCCACAAGCTGCCCCGAATCAGGTTAGGGGCCCAGAGACCTAAGTGGCCGCTGGGCTGGGAAGAGGCAGCAGTGTGGTGGGGGAAGCAGTAGCCAGAGCTGCCGGTGGCTAATGTACTTCCTGGGTGTGGGACACCTCAGTACCTCTCATGTGGGTCTCAGCCACTGCTCAGAGACCCTGCCAGGTAGGAACTCCCGCTGTATTCATTTTAGAGATGGGCAACCTGAGGCCAAAGAAGATGGTTTAACTCCTCACCTGGCAAGAGGCAGGGCCAGTGTCCCAGCCCTGTGGTACCTGTCTGCTCTCTGCAAGAACACTTTCTTTCCCATACACCTGACTTGTGGTCATCAAGCCCTGGGCTGCCGTGCCAGCCTGCACTGCTTCTTCCCCAAAGCCCCCTTGGGCCTTTGCTTTCTTTCATAGCCTGAAGCCCACTATGTCTGGGACATGGTGAGCATGGTGGGCATGACAGGGCCTGGCACTCCCCTGGTTTATTTAGGACAAGAGGATTCCAACTGCAGAGGTGTCATCTTCTCCCTTGTTTTACCTTAATTTTCAGGTAAGGAGGAGTTAGGCAGGGCCTGGGGTTTAGCTCAATTGGTAGAGTGCTTTTTTGTGCACTCTAAGGCCCAGGGTTCGATCCCCAGCACTGCAAAAATGGGAGAAGGACCTGGCAGCCCACTCCTGAAACAATCAGCCATTGGAAATCCTATGAATAGCAGAGAAGTATGGACAGTGCCAGGCATGGAACAGTGTCAGGGAGTGTTTCATTCTGTTGTCCACAGGGTCACTGTGAATCGGACTCAACAGCACTTAGCAACAACAGGAGCTAAGAAAATCCATCACACTCTTGTATCCAGACATCCAGCTTAGATGCTGCGGATGGTTAAGGGATCGCTCCAGCCCTCTCAGACCCAAATACCACCAGTGACCTTTCCAAGCAGAAAGTAGAAATTGGTTTTGGTGATGTCCAGTTGTCCAGAGCACCATCTAATTGAGGTTTTTTTTTTTTTTTTTTTTTTTTTTTGACTAGGATTAAGACAGTCGCAGGAACAGGCCAGAGACAGCTCCGTGGAGTCAGGAGCTAACGTGTGGATACCGTTGTGTGAGTGCTGGAGCCTGGTAATGAAGAGATACTCCCCTCTGTGTTCTGGTCACGTTGACTATGGTGCTTTCTGCCTACTGGAGCCTCCCAGGCTGGCTTAGTAGCTAGGAGAGAGGTTTAGCCAGGCAGGTTTTTTTTTCTTGCCGGTACTGAGGGTGAAACCCAGAGGCTCACACATGCTGGGCAAGTGCTCTACCACTGAGCTGCACATCAGCCCCCAAAATATTTTCATCACCATTGTTGAGATGCTGGCTTGGAACTTGCTACATAGACCAGGCTGGCCTTGAACCTGGGATGATTCCCCTGCCTTAGCCTCCCAAGTGCTGGGATTTTAGGCATGTGCTACCAAACCTTGCCAAAACAGGGCTCTATTAGGCATGGTTCAGAATAATCCAAACAAAGGCATGACTTTAATTATACATGGCCTTGATGATTTTGGCATCCAGCTAACAGCCGACAATGCATTTGGTTCATAGAATTTCCAGCACTCAGGGGAAGCAAACACTAGCAGGGGATGGAGGGCTGTAGCAAAGGGGGAGGAGATGTGAGGAGGAACAGAGAAGTATGTCAAATGGCCACAAAGCCCTAGAAAATTTTGATTCCATTGTATTGCAGATCCAGAGCAGGCAAATCTGTCGAGATAGGACTTGGACCAGAGATTGCCTGGGGAAAAGGAGAGATGATTAGGTGTGCTAGATTTTCGTTGTTGTTGTTTGAGACAGAGTCTCACTGTGTGGCCCAAGCTGTCCTCGAATTCACATTGATCCTCCTGCCTCAGCCTCGCAAGTGCTGGGATTATAGGTGTGCACATCTGGCTTCATGTTTCTTTCTGGGGTAATAAAAATATTCTAAAACTGTGCTTCATGGTTGCTGAACTCTGGAAATACTAAATGTTACTGAATTGTACAGGATCAGTTGTGAATTGTGCAGTATGTGAATTTCTCAATAAAGATGTTGCTGTTGTTACTAGGTGCCATGCAGTCAGTGTCCGACTCATAGCAACCCTACACACAACAGGCAAAACGCTATTGTCAGTGCTTCTCTGCTACTTATATGGTTTTCAATGGTAGATTGATTTTGGGGAGTGGGTTGCCGGGTCCTTCTCCCAAGCCTACAGTATCTGGTCTTCCTAGGCAGTCTCCCATCTGAGTACTAACCAGACCCGACCCCGCATAGCTTCCCAGATCTGATGGGATGGGACACCACAGTGCCACAGTTGCGGGCCAATAAAGATGCTGTTAGATGCTGTAGAATTGTGTTTGCGACTCATAGCGACCCTCATAAGGTTTTCAATGGCTGATTGCTTCAGAATTGCCTTGGGAGTGGATTGCCAAGTCCTTCTCCCATTTTTGTGGTGCTGGGAATTGAACCCAGGACCTCAGAGACTGCAGAGTGGTGCTCTACCAACTGAGCTAAATCCCAGCCCAATAAAAATGTTAGGGGAAAAAAAATCAGTCACCCTGGAGATAAAGGGGACAATGCCAGCCAAGGACAATAACTGACATGGACTCAAAGAGCAGTAGCTAGAATTCCATGCTTGTGCACTGGATTAAGCTGGAAAGTATACTTTGGGGGAACTAGCCCTATGGTAGCTGGGGGCTGTTTTGTTGCAGGGACAGCCTATTCCAGCAGGGAAGAGTCCTCCACAGTGTTCTGCACACAGGGTATTTTTTTGAGACAGGATCTTGCTATGTAGTCCAGGTTGGCCTCAAACTCTTGATCCTCCTGCCTCAGCCTCCCAAGTGCTGGATTACAGGCAAGTACCACTGCGCCCAGCCTTAACACATCTATTAGAAGCTGGGGAATGTCACTGGGAATTCAGATGACCTCGACCTAGTGACCTTCAGTGCCAAGATTACTGGAGGAGATGGAGCCTGAAAGGCGGGGGCTGGGAAGAGTTGGTTCCTTTTCTCCCTCTCCTGGTCTTTAGCTGCTGCTGGACTGAGTATGGACCACACACTGTCTGAGACTTGAAGTCTAGGTGGCCTTGCTGCTGCTAGGTAAAACCTATCTTCAAGGAACTCTAAACTAGGAACTTCTTTATAGCAACATGTGACTCAAGTGACGACTAGAAATGCTCATCAGAGTTAATTTTTATCGTTTTTATTGGTCATCTTTCACACACAGGTACACACATGCATGCAACCCCCATTATACTTGCTCTCTTATCACATTTCAGAGTCCCTCTTCTTTGCTGACACACAGGCAGTGGGGCACATGGAGTCCACGGTCTGATGGCATACCTGTGCTCTTTAGGACCCCAGGACAGAAGCCTTCAGTCTACCCTAAGCATGTCAGGAACGTGCAATACCAGGCCTTGGAATCTTTCCTCAAATGTCACCTTGAACTGCAGACCTTCTGGTATATAGTGGTATACTTTCCCCAGCCCCAAGGGGCCTGCCCAGCTCTCCACTGCCACCCCCTGCCCCATCGCCCTCATACCACTTCCCTCTTTCACCTGTGGGAGGCTGGGGGCTGCCAGCCTGTGGCCTCAGGACTGCAGACTGTTCTCACACATTTCTATCCAGTCTCTGGAAACAATGGGAGGCCACTGCTGGGCTTGTGTGGCACTCAGCCTCCTCCCCTGCGGGCAATGGCTCATCTTCTGAGAAGAGTCCCCATCCCAGCCCCAGCCCAGTCCCCAAGAAGTTGGCACCTAAGCTCTGGCCTCCTCCACCCACTCAGGGCTCTGCTCCCTGGGGCACTCACCTCCCAGGCTGCTCCCTTCCTGCCTGAGCCATCCTGAGTATAGTTCTTGGGCCCAGGAAACCAGATTCCCTTGCAGCCAGCACTCTCCCTGGGGCCAGGCCTTGGTCTGGGTACTTCTGTTCCAGTTTAGTATGTAGCCTCAAAAGTCAGCACCGTCCTGGGTGTTTTCAAAACCTCAGGCCAGCCTCTGTCTTGCACAACTATGCTGTGGTAATTTTTTCTTTCTTAGTAGATGTTAAGTAACTTGGTCTTGGTGGCCAGGGCCTGCCATGTGCAATATATTTTAACATCCCAAACGCCTGACTCATAATAGGCTTCTTGAAGTCTAGCAGTTGCAGAATAAATGCTGACTGAATGGTGAACACTTGGCCACTAACTCCTAGGAGTGGGCTGTGGATTTTTGTGGAGACATAAGATAGCCAGATGGTCACATAAAGAGAAGTGATGGGAGGATGTCCAGGGATCATAATCAAGAGGTCTGCATTGAATTTGTTTATTTTTGTTATTGTAGGGTCTCCTTGTGCTGGCCAGGCTGGTGTGGAATTCCCAGCTCAAGTGATCTCCTGCCTCAGTCTAGGTGCTGGGACCACAGGTGTGTGCCACCACAACTGGCAAAGACGTCCAGGTTTTAAAGACAGATGCTTCAGCTGTGCAGACACATAGACACAGACATGGGTTCACACTCCCTTCAAGGCTCAGGCCTGAGGGCCCCTGGCTCCTCGATGTTCCAGGCACAGTCCTGCAGCTCCTGGAAGAAGAGCTGCTGCTGGAGGCTCCTGAGGCTCTGCAGATCCTCCACAGAGGGCTTCCCCAGGCCCAGCTCCCGCTCCCCTACCCCCTCCTCCTCTGTGAGCCCGTCCAGGGGCTGTGGGGAGCTTCTGGAGATGTAGCCCTGGTCAGACTGCACTGACTGCCGCTGTTCCTCCCTCGGAGGTGGCGTGTGGGGCTCTGTGAGGCCCGTGGTCCTGTCCCAGCCTTCTGGGGCCTGGCTGCCCAGACTCTGCTGTAGCAGCGAGAGCATTAGGCCTTCCAGCTGCTCCCTCTCAGCCTCGGGGAGGTAGCTGGGCGGGTCCTCTGGGGTGCTGCAGAGGGGTGAGTCTGAGTCTGTGCCATCCCTGGAGAGGAAGAGGACACTGTTCCGCTGGGGCCCACTGGGGCCCAGCAGTGGGCTGGCCTCGCCGTCCTCCCACATGGCCAACCGGCTGGCAGTGCCGCTGCTGCCGTCAGCACGAAGGACTGGCTCCACCACATGTGCTGCCACCGCCCGCTCAGCTGGGAGCACCGTGGTTTGGAGGGTATGGGGTGCTGGCTCCCTGTGGGGCTGTGGCAGTGGGGCCAGCTTTGCCGTTCCAGCTCCTTCCTCATCCACACTGACAGCCACCACCAGGCCATCAGGGGAGGCAGGCTCCCGCACCAGGGGCCTCTGCTTGATGATGCTGGGCCCTAGGGGCAGCATTGGCTGTTCAAACACCTCTTCATCCAGGGACGCGAGGTCCTGGTCCTCCTCGGAGCAGAGGTTCTCTCGCTCGAACCAGTCCGGAAACTGGGTCTGCCACTGGAGGAACCTGGCCACAGCCTCCTGGAGCTGCTGGCCGCTTGGGCTCTGCAGGTAGTTCTCCCCAGTGAGCGCCCCCACACGGTGCATCCGGCCAGGCTCGAACATCTCCAGGTCCTGGATCCGGAAGTAAACCTCCTCGAACTTGTCCATGAGTGGATACCTAGAGGTGATGTTGAAGAGGTCGGGGACATCGCTCTCGCTGCTGATGTCGCTGAAGTAGCAGACCACGTAGGTGCCGAAGCAGGCTGGCTTCTTGAAGTCTGGCAGGATCATGTTCATGGCTGCTGTGAAAAGGTCCCCCGAGGGCTTCCAACGGTCACACCGCAGCTGGACGGTGGCTTCCTCCCAGCCCAGGATGGCTTGCCACTTGGCCCGGGTGCCTCGGGAACACAGGATGATGATTTTGGAGTTGCTCTCCACCATTTCCTGCTTCTGGCGGCCCACCCAGGTGACGACCCCCACCTCTGAGATGACCTGTTCTTCCAGGAGGTCCAGAGCCACTTCGGTGCCACAGGCAGTGAGCAGGAACTGGGCGAACTTCAGTACCACGTCCACGTAGAGGGGGTGGTCAGCTGAGTAGATGATCCAGACCTTCCTGGGCTTCAGGTGTGGCGGAGTCAGGTCAGCTGTGGGCAAGACACCTGCAGGAAGCAAGGGAGGCAAGAGCACATGTTGACCCTCGCACCCAGGCAGGAGGTGCCTGTGTTAGCCAACCCAAACTCAAAGCTTGGCTCTCCAGCCTGAGAAACCAACCAGCCTTCTGGAACAAGCACCACTGGAAAAAGAATTTGTGATGGGAGGCCGTGGCATGTGCCTATCATCTTAGCTACTTAGAAGGCTGAGGCAGGAGTTTGAGGCCAGAGGCAGGCTGCATAACTTAGTGAGACCCTGTCTCATGATAAAAAAGAAGAGGGGGTGCTGGGGTGCAGCTCAGTGGTAGTGCGCTTGCCTATCATGCATAAGGCCCTGGGTTCAGCACTTTATTACTGAAAAAAAAAATCAATTTGTGGCTTGTGTGAGAGAAAGTCTGTCTCACTCACTCGCTCGCTCGCTTTCTCACGTACACAATTCCTACCTTGCCTTTGGCCTGTACTTGAATCATTTTAATTGGAAAAAGAAAAAAGGTACAACGACCTGGCTGTGGAAGAGAAATGCCTGCTCAAAGAAGGGTGTGGTGGGTTTTGTTTTGTTTTGTTTTTTGTTTTTAAAAACAAAAGATGCAAAGATGCTACACTCACCTTCCCTTCTTGCTCTCAGCAATTAAAAGCAGGTTGTATCAGGCCTTGCTGTCTGGGGTGCCCTAAAAGTCCTCAGTGTGGGGAAGTAGGCTCTAAAGAGGGCTGTCTCCTGAACAGAGTTATGAGTCAGATGGCAGAAGGCAACCCACATGTCTGTCCTGAGAAACTGCCACCGGCCTTTGAAAACAAACCCACCCATGCAGACCACCATGAAGACCAGGGGATACTGACCAGTATATTTGGTGTCATTGCCATATTTTTCGTGATGAGACCCTGCAAGGAAAAGAAATCCACTGGAGCAGCTCTTCGGAAGGAAAAGGAAGGACCAACTCATAGGTGCCTGATGGGAGCTCTGGCCTATCCATGACAAAGCGCGTAGTATAGGTAAGGAGGTGGCCTCAGCTGGTGGTCACTGGACGCTGCTGGGCCTTTGTAGACTGTGCAGGGCAGCTGTACAGGCTGCGTCTGCTGCTACAAGCTGTGTGACCAGGGAAAGTTATTAATGCCTTTGACACTCAGTTTCTTCCTCTGTAAATAGGTGCATGGGGGGCATTTTAGATGGGGCCGCCACATCGCACACACTCAGTCAGCAGGGGTCCCGATGATTCCTCTGTGGTACTCACCCAGCTGGGACCCCAGAGCAGAGCTGGAGGGTCCTCCCTGGCTCTCCTCTAAGGTCCTGGTTCCCTGACCTCCCTGTGGCTTGCTGCCCTGAACAGACTCCACTTGAAGGAAAGCACCGTCCTCCAGAAGCAGCCCCCACAGTGCCATCTGCATTTCTTCAGGGTACTTTTGAGGTGAGGAAGGGGAACAACATACTTAGGCAACTGTTCCCCTTGGGCATGTGAAGAAACCACGGTGGGGAAGTTATCATTTTGTGACAGTTGCAGACAAACAGGATCCACAGATGACCAGGCAGAATGTTAGTTTTATTTACTTATTGACGGCAATTCAGTGCTGGGGATGGAACACAGGGCCTTTTGTGTACTAGGCAGAAGTCCTCTTCCACTGAGCTGCACCCCAGCCCCCAAGCAAGACATTTAGAATCTATTCTTAAGCCTCACTCTCAGACAGTTCCCAGAACTATCAACAGACTGTCTCCGCACCAGTAAGTTTTCTCCTGTCCTCCATGCCATGTGTAGCACACTTTAGCAAATGGTCAGAAGTGCAACAGCAGCCAGGGGCGGCAGGGCTCCGGGTAGAGCACAAGCCTGGTGGGCTCAAGGTCCCCAGTTCCACCGCGGCACCACAAAAAATAAAAAAGTGTAATAGCAGAAATGAAACAAAAGCTCTCACAATGATAGAGACTTATGATCTATAAACCACTAGCAAGACGTTGTTTGACGTCCCAATAATCCTGTGGACACAATAATGATTGAAAATGATGATGACCTACTCCTGCTGAGTGCCCCAGATGACTAGAGAAATGGCCCAAGTCAAGGAGGCAGGAAGGGCAAGCCCTGTGACCCAACAACCCACGTTCTCCCCTACCAGAACTCAGCCAGCAGGTCCAATAGTCACCTACACCCCTCCATCAGCCCCCTACCCCAGGGCTTTCACTTAATTCTCTTGACAGCCTGGGGGCTACTACAGCACCTGTAGCTGTAGCACTGTGGTGTCTGATCCCATCAGATCTTGGAAGCTAAGCAGGGTCAGGCCTGGTTAGTACTTCAATGGGAGACGGCCTGGGAACACCAGGGACTGTAGGATTAGGAGAAGGACCCGGCAACCCACTCCCCAAAATCAATCTGTCATTGAAAACCCTATGAATAGCAGAGAAGCATGACAATAGTGTTTCCTCTGTTGTACATAGCGTCGCTGAGTTGGATACTGACCAGACAGGACCTAAAAACAACAGCTTTTGGAGGGAGGCATTATCATCCCATTTTACAGAAAAGAAAACTGAATCTAAACTCCACCAAGTAACCTGTCCAGGATTGCAAAGCTAGTGAGGCAGAGCCAAGTCTACACTTGTGCATTGAGCATCCAGCACCTGAGCCTCTCTCCCCAACCTTAGGTGTGCAAGTCCAGGGGCTGCAGGATGGAGTTGCTCAGGCTGTTCCACCTGCCTTCCTGATCACTCCATAGGGAAATTCTACTTAAGCTCCTTCAAATCTGCTGATTTAAAAAAAAATAAATACATTGTGGTTAACAACTATTGAGCAAATGTCACGTGCGAGGGTCTGGGTAAAGAATTTGTGTGCATTATTTCCCTTAATCTTTTTTTTTTTTTTTCTCTTTTCTTTTGGTACTTAGGGGTTGAACCCAGGGTTTTGCACATACTTTGCAAATACTCTACCAATGGGCTGCACTCCAGTCTATTGTTTATTTTTTATCTTGAGACAGGGTCTCACTAAGTTATACAGGCTGCCTCTGGCCTTGAACCTGCTATCTTCCTACTTCTACCTTCTGAATTACTGGGGATTACAGGGGTGAGCGAGGGTGCCCGGCTTATTTCCCTTCATCTACTATGGCCTCATGATGTGGGTTTCATAACAACTGCCATTTGACCAAAGGGAAACGTGAGACTCAGAGGATTAAGGTCCTCATCCACTGGTCAGTGGTGGAGCTGAGCTTTGAGCCCAGGCCTGCCCGATGTCATGTTCTAGGGTTCTGACAGCAGAGCTCACTGTGGCATAACAGAGGCTCTGCCCTATGCTTTGTTTCAGATAGAAGGCTGGCTTGAAGAGGGCGCAGCCTCACGGACAAGGTCTAGGGCTAAGACTGGAGCAGAAAGGAGAAAGGACACAGGGGGAACATGAGCAATGGGGAGCTCCGGGCCTGCCCCAGACTGTTGCCTTACCAGAGAGCCTCCAGGTCATGCAGACAATCAGCAGGAGGACAGAACCCACCAGCAGGACCGCAATCCCTGTGAGGAGGCCGTATGCCCACAGGGGGATGGAGTCTGCCGGGCAGGAAAGAGAAAGTGAAGGCAGGGTCCCTGGCCCTCCCTGGCTGCCCCACCCCATACCCAGCCTGTCTTGGCTGCACCAGACACGCTGACCATCTCACCCCCAGGCTGGCCTCGGATTCAGCCTCTCTGCCTGGCTTGGATTTGTCAGGGACCTCCTGTGCCCTGGGGCTTGTCCCCTGCCACAGTAGGAAAGCGATCTGAGCTTACCTCCGAGGGAGACTGCAATGAGAAGAAAAGGGAAAGGGAAACATTCCTCTGAATTATTGCCGTCAGTGACGCCCACTGAGAGCCTCAATGACCTTGACCCTGCACCCAGCATGGCAGACACCCGGTAAACTTAATGCAACTTGTCCACACAAAGCACCCCACGCTGCTGCTCTGAGCTGGGCTGTCTCCCCGCCCACTTGGGGCTGCGTTCTTCACTGCCAGGGGCAGGGGCCTCAGGTGACCTAGTGGCAGAGTGTGATCTTGGGCAAGTAATTTGACATCTGTGCCTTAGTTTCTTCATCCATGAACCTGGTGAGTAGGGAGCCTCTACTTCTCTGTATCATGACTCATAATTTGTGAGGATTAAAAGTGGATGGCATTGGTCTGGAGCATAGAACTCTAACTCTGCAACAATCCCTTTTCCGGTCAAGGAAGTTGAGAATCAGAAAGGTGAAGCACTCTGCCCAAGGCTGCATAGCTACTAAACGGCAGCTAGGAGTCCCATCCAGGAGAGTATCACTCTGCACTCTCTACCTAGGGCACAAATAACTCCAAGTTCAATAACCCACGCTGTCCTAGGACCAGGTCAGGACTCCAGTGGATGGCTGTCCCCACTTTCACCCTAGATGCCCAGGCAGCGGCATCCCTCCTACCTGGGGTCTGTGGGACCTCAGGGCAGGTCACAGTCACAGCGTGTCGCAGGCAGTCATTCAGGCAGCTACTGAAGAAGGGCTGCACCTGTGGGAGCAGAGGCAATTTGTGAGCAATGGACCATGGCTGATCAGGCCAGGGTCTCCACAGGGCTGCTGAGCTGGGTACAGTGGCAGTACCTACATGCCAGCTACTTGGGAGGCCCAGGCAGGAGGATCATTGGAGCCCAGGAGTTCGGGGCCAGCCTGGGCAATGTAGTGAGACCACAATCTCAAGAAAAGAAAGAAAAGATTTTCCCATGTTGACTGTTGGCCCAGGTCTCCCATCAGTAAGAAGGGGTCAAAGCCTGCATGAGGCTGGGAGAACAGGGCTAAGAAAGGCAGAGATGGTGTATTGCCAGCTACAGAACCCTGGAGAGGAACGGCGTTTGGGTGTTTGGAGAGCCCAGGTCCCTGAGCTGCCCCACGGCTTGCCTCACCCCTCCCACGGGAAGCCCCACCGGAGTGCATCCACCATGCCTGTCTGCACCACACTCACCTGAACGTGGTGGCGGCAGCACCAGTTCAAGTTGTGGACAGTGAGTGTGACGTTGGCTCGCTGGTGGAATTCCTCCTGTCTGGGCTGGAGCGAGAGAGAGGAGAGGCTGGGAAAGGCTAGCTGGGTAAGAACCTGCCTTGGTACACCCATAAGGAAGCTGTCGGGGACACGACCCTCTGTGGACTAGGGCACCCCTCAGGAAGGCCAGAGGGAGAAATGCTTTTCAGACTTTTGTTTGAGAAAAAAATCGTTGTTTCTGCAGGGAAACTGGTTTGGTGTCAAGTGCACCTCGTGACTGCCATTTCCACCTTTGGGACTGATGGGGACTTGGGGACAAATCTGGGTGGACACCCAGCAGGTGCAGACTGCACAGCACGTAGTTTCTGCACTCATTTGGCTTCATCATATTTCATATCTTTGTTTCCCCTTTGTCTTAATCTCCACATTTCTTTTTAAAAAATCTTCAGATCCTTTTTTGAATAAAGTAGAATAAACGTGGTGACACAGAGAGAGAACAGGGAGGAGTGTGGGGGAGAAGAAGGTGCCCTGGGGTGGGAGGTGGGGCAGAAGCAACTCTGCTTCATTAACTAGAGCCACCACTGGTGGGATGACTGAGCCTGGCTGGCTGGAGACTCTCGTGTCTCTGCAGGAAGGGAGAGGGAAGGCGGCTCCTGGTCACTGCTGACCCCACTGAGCAGTGGGCTCTGGGCTTCAGGCCACACAGTTCAGCCAGGACCAGAAGGGAGGAGGCCCGAGGCTTGCAGAGGTGTTTTACTCTGTGCACGAGGGGTTAGGAAAGGCAGTTACCGCAGGGATCTGCCAGGTGCGCTCAAAGCAGCTGTGGTTCTCCGCGTGCGGGAAACTGTTGAGCAGGACCTGATAGGGGCTGGATTCGTTCCACATGGTGAAGCTCACTCGCACCTGCTGGGCCCCCACATCCTCCATGGTGATGTTGGGATCCCACAGGCTGCCTGCCAAGGGCACAAGCATGGGTTGGGACTGAGGAGGGTGTGTGTGCACCCATAACCACATGCGGGTACATGCACCCAGGGAGGGTCCTCCGGGGCCAGCCAGTTACCTGAGCTCACACACGGCGTGCTTGTCTTCATCCTGGGGTCCTCACAGTCTGCCAATGCAGAAAAAAGAGAAATCATTATGCCTCGGCCTCAGGAAGTTTGTTCTTCTAGACTCCTGGCACCAGGGGCCCCGATCTTTTTGTCTCTAGGAAGCCTGCTCAGAGAGGACCCCCTCATAGCACATTCCAGGACAGGACCTCTGCCAACGGCCAGAGACTCCACTGGATTGGGGCAAGCTGACCATCTCAGCTTTCCTCTCTCAGGGACCACGTCTGACTCAAGTGTGTTCCTCCTGAGCTTGGAGCCCATTTTGTGCAGCCCATGAGTCCCGCTCACTCCAGTCTTTCTCTCTTCACCCACAGCTTCCTCACCCAGCGTGGACTTTGCCTTCCACATGCTGAGAAGCCTTTCAGTTCTCCACAGGAGCTTCCAATACTCTGGTATGTATCTTCTCTTGTTTCTGATTCAGCAGATGTGGGTGGGTGCCGAGAATCTGCATTTCTTTCCATTCTATTCCCCCACCACCACCTTTTTGTGGTAGTTGTGGGTTGAACCCAGGGCCTCACTCATGCTTTTGGAGGTGATCTACCACTGAGCTGCATCACCAGCCTATTTTTTACCTTTTGAGACCAGGTCTTGCTAAGTTGCTCAGGCTGTCTCTGGCTCAAACTTGTGATCCTCTTGCCTCAGCCTTCCGAGTTGCTGGGATCACAGGGATGTGCCATTGTGCCCACCAAGAATGTGCACTTCTAACAAGTTCCCAGATAATCTGCTAGTGCTGCTGGCCTGCTAACTACAGCTGAGGACCACCAATTCCTTCTCTAGTTTCCTTGACTGCAATGTTTTCACACATGGCAGCTGTGAATCACCACAGAGGGACCGGAAACTGAGTCAATCCACTTTAGGCGTGGGGAGATAGTGGGGGGATTCACTAGTTCTACAGCTGCTTCTACAGCCTTCTTTGCGCCATGCACTTCTCGAGGCACTGCACACAGTGCTAAGTCCCTACGCTCTGGATAGCATATTCCACAGGAGAGACCAGTGAAAACCAACTCACAGCATACAAAGAGATGAGTCCCATGTAGAAAGCAAAGCAGGGGCAGTATGTGTATGTGTTTCAGGATGAAGAGAATCATCGCCGTCCTTAAGCATCTTCTGGGGTAGAGGTGTGGCTCAGTGGAGAGCACTTGCCCACCACACACGAGGCCCTGGGTTCACCCCTCAGCATCTCGAGCAAAGCAAAGGAAGGCAAGGCAAGGCAAAGAAACTCAAGCGCACAGGGATTTCCTGACCACCCATGACATTCAAGGCAATGTATGAGGCTCTGGACATCATACAAACGGTTGGAAGACCCAGGCCTCAGCCCCAGAGGGAACAAAGGCCTAGATGTAGTTGCCTTTGAACCCTGAGACATGATGTTTGCAAAAGTGGAGGTTCTAGGGAAGGCAGAGAGACAGGAGGTGCACACACATTAGATGAGGCTTTGGAAGATACGCTTGGCAGTGATCACAGGCAAGGTGGATTAGTGGGGGGAAAAGGAGTGTAAGGTAGCGGGTGGGTGCTGGACAAATGCAGGTAGAATGGTGGGTAGAGAGGAAAGAAGAAAGCAAGGAAGGTTGGGACTAAGCAAGGGTCAGGGCCATCACCTTCCCCAGAGTGGTCTGTCTCTCTGACATTTTCTGGGCTGGACGACAGTTCTCTGGACACAGGGAGGGGCTCTGGTTCCCATCATACTCCTGGGATCTTGGGCCCACTGCGATCTTGGTCTCAAAAGTTGGATTGGTTGTGCCAACTGAGAACGGGTCCTGCCTTCAGGGAAAGAAGCCTGCCCGGAGGAGCCCCCAGACCCTGGCCCTATTCTTTCTGGAGGTACCCCATGCTGGCCACGGCAGCCATCATGGAGCCAAGCAGGGAGGCTGCCGCCTGAGTCAGCTGCTGGCTGCTTCTCTCAGAGCTGCAGGATGAAGGAAGACTTGGGAGGATGCTCTTACCAGGCACAAGGAGGGTCCTGGACTGGTGGTTTGGGTCCCCGTCGGGGATGGGCTTGGGCAGGTGGTGAACGGTCACCTCATACTCCTGGCCAGGATCGACCACAAAGTGGCTGAAGTTGAACCACCACTGAAGAGAAAGGGAAACAAGGTTGGAGGGGTCACATACAGCCTCACCCACCTCAGCCCAAAGACTCCATTCTTCCCTCCTGCCCCTAATTGAGTCATAAGTAAGAATAAAACCACTCCCACAACAGAACCCCAAACTAGAGGCAACGTTTCTCTGCCCTTTGTGTTCTCTGGCCTTTTCTGCCTATTTTAAAGACCCTGCCTCTGGCCTCCCAGGAGACAGCAGCCTTATAAGCCAAAGAATGAGGTGAGGGGTGCAGGTGTAGCAGGGGTAGAGCTTGTGCTTTGAGTCTGAAGCCTTGGGTGCCATCCCCAGCACTGCAAAATGGAAAAAAAAAAAAAAAAAAAGGAATTGGGGTGGAGTGGAAGTGATCCCCCTATCAGGCAGCTGGAGTTCCAGGACAGTAGTGGAGGTGGAGGTGAGATGAGTGGGAGGCCTTGGGGCTACTGGAGACCTGGAGTGTGAAAAGTGGCTAAGCAACTTGTTAAAGGGCTCCTCTTGACCTGGGATGGCTGGGAGCCTCGGGTGCATGTCCTGCGGTGGACAGTGAGGAGGAAAGCTGGAAGCCCCACCCCTGGGCTCGCAGCATTGGTCCTGCAGAGGCAGTGGTCTGTGCTGAGTTACCCTCTGGAGGGCACACATACGGCCAGTGACTCCAGCTCTCATTCCTTCTATTTTAAGAGATGGGGTGCCAGGGTGTTGCTGTGTTGACCAGGCTGGTCACGAACTCCTACACTGAAGTGATCTTCCAGCCTCAGCCTCCTAGGTAGCTGGTAGCATGGATGGGAGTCATTGTTCAGCTCCCATTCGAATGAGCTGGCAGAAGACATTAGGGGTCCTATGCTTCTAAGTAGATCTGGGCACCTGCTCTTCACTCTTCATAGATCAGTCAAGTTTAGGGGTCCTCATTTAACATTGGATGACTACTCTGTCTTTGCTGCTTTTGTCTGTGGGAGATCTAAGCTGTTTTAAAGCAACCATTTGTAGCTTTTTTTTTTTTTTTTTTTTTTTTTTGCGGTACTGGGGGTTGAACCAAGGACCTCACGCTTGCATGCTTTTCAAGTGCTGGACCACTGAGCTGCACACCCAGCCCATGTTTTTACTTTTTTGAGGCAGGGTCTCACTAAATTATGCAGACTGCCTCTGATCTCAAACTTGCGATCCTCCTGCCTCAACCTCCTGAGCCGCTGGGATTACAGGCGTGCACCACTGCGCCCAGCTCAATCATTTGCAGCTTTAAACCAGTAGTTTTCAAACTAGTGTGTGCATCAGAATCACCAGAGGGCTGCCATTAAACTCTAAACTTTACAGAGTCCATCCACATAGTTTCTGGTTTGGGAGGTCTGGAGTGGGGCCCCAGAATGTGTTTCTGATATATGGTTGCTATGAGTCAGACACCTAACAACAACACAAACAATACCAACAAATTCCCAAATGATGCTTCTGGTTCAGGGAATGTACTTTGGGAACCACTACTTTGAACTGACTAAGCAAGAAACAGCACTTTACCCTCTGGCTGTGAACAGAAAAAGTGAGACCAAATTGTTGCAGTGCTCTTTCGCTAGGGGCTGAGAGAGAGGCCCACGTGAGCACAGACATTCGGGGCTAGCCTAGGCAACAGAGCAAGACTCTGGCTCTTAAAATACAAAGATCAGCCAGGCGCAGTGGCTCACGCCTGTGATCCCAGTGACTTGGGAGGCAGAGGCAAGATCTTGGGTTGAGGTAACTTAGTGAGACCTTGTCTCACGGTAAAAAAGAAAAAAGGGGGCTGGGGATGGGGCTGGGGGAGGGTGTAGTTCAATGGCCTGCAAAGTATGCGTGAATTCCTGGGTTCAACTCCCTAGTGCCTTAACAAAAAACAAACAAATAAATAAAACAAAACTAAAAAGACCCTTAGCAGGTGTTTGGCCTGGGCAAAGTTTTTCTTCCTGGAGGCACACAGGCCCCATGTTAATCTAAGTTATACATAAAGATGTGTGGTTTTCCAATTCAACTTCCTTTAAGAAAGAGGCTGGGGATGTAGTGGTAGGGGGTTTGCCAGGCATGCACAAGGACCTGGGTTCTATCCCCAGAACTGGAGAAAGGGAAAAAAAAAAAAAAAGTAAAAGAAAAGAAAAAGCAAAGCATAAACAGTTATGTAAGGTGGGAGGAAGCAGGCTGGGGTGTTAGGCAGGCTTCGTCCCTCACAGAGGCTCACAACGGACATGCCACATGCCTGGGGGCAGCTGTCTGGGATTCCTTAGGCCCTCTAGCACCCAAGCAGCTTCACCCTTGTCAATTAATCAAGTCTGGGGACAAGAAGTCTGCACTGGTGTCCTCAGAGGAACGCAACCCACTCAAGCTGCCTTCTCACCCGCTTGTAGTGATGCGTGAGCTTGGAAAGAAACTCAAACTCGACGCACAGCCGCTCATTGGTGTTCAGCTGCAGGATGGACAGCTCGGCGCCCTCGAGGTACAGGATGCTGGCTGAAGGACAGTCAGAAGAGGGACAAGTGGAAGCAGGTCAGCTACACAAACCACTGGGTGGGGGGGGCACTTCCCCATCTGCCCTTCTTAACGCTCCACTTCCTGTTCCCTTCGGCTCATTCTGGGGCCTTAGCCTACTGCTCTGCAGATAGCTGCCTCCCAGCTGGCCACTGAGCTAGCAGCAAATGCCCTGCAAGCCTGTGGCCAGAGCACTGACAGCTCGGCCTGGCTGTCCACCAATCCTCGAAGCTGCTGTGGCAGAGAACAGCGAGCGTGCAGGCTGGGGCCTTACAGAGAGAACTTGCCCTATGACCTGAGTACACATCTGGGGCCAGCTCTGTCTGGCCTTGACCTTTCCTCAACTCTATCCCTGAAGAGGTCTGGGGAGTGTTTTTAAAAGTGCTAGCTCCTCAGTGAAGGGAAAAAGCAGATGGCAAATGCCTTGCTGTTTTTCCAGTAAGTTGTTAGAATTATTCATAAATTAACTAGTTGCCTTTCTTTTTCTCAGAGTAATGAAAACATTGGGCAAAGGAAGGTCTTTCATGAAGGACAGTGGAATAAGATGTTGCTGTGGGCTTGTATTTAGCACACTGAAGAAGTATTAACTGCACAGAATGACAATTTCTTCCAGCATGAAAAGTGAGCCCTTGTATAGAGGTGGTCCTAAGTCCTAAGTCTTGAAGTCACCCGGAGGTGGCAGAACCCCCTAGGACCTGGCTGACCCATCCACTCACCGTCTGTCTGCAGTGTCCACTTGATGTGTACCACTGGGACTAGGTCTCCATGCTGTGTGTGGGCAAAGCCCAGCTGGACCTGGACGTCTTTGGGTGAAGACGGGGTCAGGTTTCGAGGGTGGATCCAACTGTCATCCAAGCAGGTACCTGGCAGTCAGTAAGAAGCAGCCATCAGAGATTTGCGGGTGAGGCACATGAATGCCCCTAGGATGCCCACAGAGATAGCTCTTAAGCAGCTTCAGGGCCTGTGATTCTCCAGCTATGACCCACTGCCCCAGAACCATTGCCCTGTTTACTCTTCTCTAATGCTGGTCTGGGGTCACCACAAAGCTCCAGGTCTAACGGGCATTTTGGGAGATAGATTTTGAGATGGAGCAGTGGTTAGAAATGGGAGAGGGTGAGAGGGAGTACTGAGGGTAGGGAACTAATAAGAGCTGCTTTAGTTTTATATGTCAGGGTCCTTAATCAGCACAGACACTTGAAGTATGTGCTTCATCTTTAAATTAAAACCAAACCAAGGCTGGGCGTGGTGGCACACACCAGTAATCCCGGTAACCTGGTAAGTGGAGGTAGGAGGTTCACAAGTTCAAGGCTAGAACTTAGTGCCTATGTAACTTAGTGAGACCCTGTCTCAAGACAAAAAGTACAAAAGGGCCTGGGGGTACAGCCCAGTGGTGGAGAACTTGCAAAGTATGCACAAGGCTCTGGGTTCAACCCCCCAGTACTGAAAAAAATAAAGTAGAAAACAACAAACAAAAACAACCAAACCAAGGGGCTAACATGTAGGTCAGTGATATAGTACTTGCCTAGCATGAGTGAGGCTCTGGGTCCACCCCCAGCACAGGAAAAAAAAAAAAAAAATTCCCTTAAACCAAACCCACAAATGTCTCTCACTCTACAGTGACAAATTGGCAAATCAAAGTGTACCACAAGTATATTAAGGCAGCACACAAGAAAATCCTTTCAAAATCCTGGTGACAACTTGGTTCCGAATTTCCTGGCTTTTGCATAATGAGTGTTCTTGAAGGGAAGCCCAGGAACCTGCATCCCACATGGCCCTGCTGATGATCAGTGAGGTGGGCAGGCAGCACAGCTCCCACCAGAAGTCAGCAACAGGCAGTCACTTCATTAACAGGGCAGCAGAGAAAGGAACAGAAAAGGGACTTACTATTCTTGATGGTGCAGCTCAGTCCCTGTGGGAAGAAGGAAGGTGATAATGATGACTGAGAAAGAATTTTCCTTACCAGGCTGGGCTCCACACATCTCCCCAGGTGCTTGGGCAACAATGACATTTACGAAGCCCTCCCTTCTCACTTTTGGGGGCTGCGGGGAGGGGGAAGAGTGGGGCTCATTTTCTTCCCATTCTTCTTCCATTCTGCTCACCCAAGGAGAAGGGGCATGAAGGGTGGCAAGGGGAAATGGAGTTTTTATAAGTAACTGTTATAAGCTGGGAACTTTACAACTCTACAAGACACCACAAGGGTTCTTTTGGAGTGCCCTAGTGAAAAGGACCCTAAATGCTGAGGCTTCCAATCTTTGGTGTAGACAACAGTGCAACAAGAGGTGGGGAAGCGGGGAGGAGCTCATATTATAGTTTCTGTTATAGATCAGGTATGGAAAATTTACTAAGCCCCAACAAACTCACTAGAAAAAAATGTGCCAGACCCTGAAACAATGTTGTTGTTGTTAGGTGCCTTTGAGTCATGTCTGATTCATATTGACCCTCATAGAGTTTTCAACGGCTGTTTTTTCAGGATTGCCTTGGGAGTGGATTGCCACATCCTTCTCCCATTTTTGCAGTGCTGGGAATTGAACCTGGGACCTCAGAGACCGTAGGGCAGTGCTCTATCAACTAAGCTAAATTCCAGCCTCCTGAAATAATACATTTATGTATTATTTCACTGCTTCCATAACACACTATTTTTTTATTGAAAAAATTATGTCAGCCAGGTGCTGTGGGGCATGCCTGTAATCCCAGTGGCTCAGAAGGTGGAGGCAGGAGGATCCCAAGTTCGAGGCCACAGGCCATCTGCGTAACTTAACAAGACCCTGTCTCAAAAAGTAAAAAAATGGGCTGAGGATGCAGCTCAGTGGTCCAGCACTTGCAGAGCATGCAAGCGCGAGGCCCTGGGTTCAACTGCCAGTATTCCCCCCTCCCCCACAAAAAAAATATTTCAAGATGGGCATGGTGGCGCATGCCTTTAATCCCAGTGACTCAGGATGAGGAGGCAGGAGGATCACAAGTTTGAGGTCAGAGGCAGCCTGCGTAATTTAGTGAGACCCTGTCTAAATATACAAAGTAAAAAATGGTGTAGGGGTATGACTCAGTAACTGAGTGCTTGCAAAAGCATGCAGGAAGTCCTGGATTCAACACTTATTTATTTATTTACTTATTTATTCTTTATTTATTGTGGTACTAGGAGTTGAACCCAAGGCCTCATGCATGCTTTGCAAGCGTTTTCCTACTTAGCTGTACTCCCAGCCCCTTTTCCACTTTCTGTTTTGAGATAGGGTCTTTCTAAGTTGTGCAGGCTGCCTCTGGCCTCGAACTTGAGATCCTCCTGCCTCTGCCTCCCTAGTCAATGGGATTATAGGTGTGCACCACTGTGCTCAGCAGTTTGTCTTTTGGTGCTGGGGGTGAAACCCAGGGACTTGTGCATGCTAAGCATGCTCTGCTACTGAGCAAAACTCCCAGCTCCAATGCCACACCTATGACTACGTATGATCTTTGGCCCTACTTGATGAATAGGCAAATTGAGGCACCAATGTCACACTGTATTACCTCTCCCCTTGGCAATCCTGTTAACATTCTAATGCAGACCCAGCAGATCTGGGGGGCCGAGTTAGACATCTTGGTGACAAACATTAGTAGTGAATATGGAAGATCAAGCTTAACCTTTGCCAGCCAACTGCTTTGGAAGACACACACACTCACACTGACACCCTCACATCCCCGGAGTCGAGTTGCCTCACCAAGCCTCAATTTCTGTAACATAAAATCAGAATATTCCTAACATCAACTTTATGGTGGTGCTGATAATTAAACGATACAAACAGAACTAAAGTCTCTGCGCCAGGGAGTGGGTGGCTGCTGAGGGTGGTGTGTGTGTAGCAGCCCTGATTTCTCCCTTCTGCATTCAGCCACTGCAAATAAGGGGAACAGATTCCTGTATTGGGTGTCCAGGAGCCTGGGTGTAAAGGAAGCACCAGAGCTCCAGCACCACTCAACAGGCAGCTCACAGAAGCCCTGAGACAATCATCGCAGGACAGTGGTGGTGGCAGTGCCCAGAGGTACCCCCCACCCCCTGCCTCCCACATGACGGATGGGGTGGTTGTCCAGCGTCTGACAGTGATGGTTGCTCTTTAACTCATGGCTTTATACGGGGACTGCTCAGGGTACTACTGGGTGACCTCCACAGTCCGCTGTAGCTTGGGTTCTCTGATCAGCTCAAATGGGCCAGACTCCTCTGTGGGCCAGAAAGTCAGCTTCTGAAGCACACCAGAAGCACAGGTTCAAGGCCACCAGAGAGGTGTGGTGCGTGTGGGGGAAGGGTACTGGGGCTGGGAAGAGGAGAGCAGGGCCTGAGTCACAGGAGGGAGGTGCTATACCCCAGGTTATTCTCAAAGTGGACCAGCGGGTATCCTGGAGCATGTGCAGGGATTACGTGGTTCTTTCATCTCTGCCCCGCCTCTTTGGGACATCAGAGTCCCAAAGAGAGTTCATATGCTCTCTGGGATCAGACCTTCTGTGGTTACGCAGCTCCTGGTGATTAACTGTGCCCTGCTGGCTCTGTGAATGGCGAGATTAACTCCCCTGAGCCTTCTCTCTCCTTCCACTTGAAACTCCTGTGAGCTGGGACAGATGTCCAGAAACTGGCTCTTTCACCTGGAGATTGGGGGGGGGGAGGCTCTCCTAGAAATGGCAAACAAATACTCCATTTGGCATAATCCCTATCATCCATAGTAGTTATTGGAAAACCACAGCAAGATGATGTTTTATGATGAAAGGCTTGTGTCTTCATACAGACAAGAAGATGTGGGAAGGGTTTGCAAACACAGTGACTTGCTGGCAGGGATGCTGATAGATGTCCTCCCCCAGTCCTGATTGGTAGAAATAGCTTGATACATTATCATGTGCTACTACCGTTTTGGTCTTGTGATAGTCATTGTTATGTATGAGTATGTTCCTTCTACCACTATTATGCTTGGGCGGGGGTTTAGCTCAGTTGGTAGAATGCTGCTCTACACTCTCTGAGGACCGGGGTTTGATCCCCAGCACCGGAGAAATGGAAGAAAGATGTGGCATCCACTCTCAAAGCAATCCCAAAACAATCAGCCATTGAAAACCCTATGGAGATCACTATGAGTCAGATCTGACTTGAAAACACCTATCAATAACAACACTATTATGCTTAAAGTTTTTATTTAAAACATCCCTGAACCTTATCAAATACCTCTCCAGCTTTTATTAACATAACTGTAGGCTTTCTCTTTTAATTTATTGATGTAATAAATTATGTTGATGACTTGATGATAATGGACCAACTTTGCACCCCTAGGATAAATCCTACCAGGTTATGATGTGTTACTCTTTTGATATTCAGCTATGTTAAACTTGCTAATATATTACTGAGAGTTGCTTATATCTATATATTCATAATGTATGGGCCTGGGACTTAGCACAGTTGGTAGAGTGCTGCTTTGCAATCTCTGAGGCCCTGGGTTCGAGCCCCAGCACCACAAAACATGGGCGAAGGACCTATAGGCCACTAGGGAAACAATCATCAAAAATTCTATAAATGGTAGAGAAGCACTGACATAGTGCCAGGCATGGCACAGAGTTGGGGAGTGTTTTATTCCTTGTACACAGGGTTTTTATGAGTTGGACCCAACTTGACAGTACCTAACAACAACAACATTCCAAAGTGAGACTGGTCCGTACTTTTCTCTTTTTAGAAGATTTATCAAGTTTGAGAATTAAGCTTATGCTAGCTTTAAAAAAATTAGGTAGCTTTCCCCTTTATCTGTGGCACTGACTCCTCATCAATAGAGAATGGCTGAACAAAGATTTACTTTAAGTCTAAATGTCCATCAAAATGGCAATGGTTGAATAGACTTATCTACTGTGGGGTATATGGGCTGGGATTTAGCTCAGTTGGTAGAGCGCTGCGCTGTAGTCTCTGAGGTCCCAAGTTCAATTCCCAGTACCACAAAAATGGGAGAAGAACCTGGCAATCCACTTCCAAGGCAATCCCAAAACAGTCAGCCATTGAAAACCCTATGAGCGTCACTATGAGTCAGACTCAACTCGAGAGCACCTAACACCACCACCACCACCACCACTGTGGGGTATTACACAAATAATAATGATATATATATATATATATATATATATATATATGTATGTATGTATATATATATGTATGTATGTATATATACACACACATACACATACACACACACACACACACACACACACACACACCCTTACAACTAGGTCAGTATGCAACTTCATGATAAATGGAGAAAAGATTGAGGTTGTCCAAGATTTGCTTTACTTGGTTCTACAATAAACACCTGTGGAAGTAGCAGTGAAGAAATCAAAAGATGCATGATACTGGGAAAAGCTGTGGCAAAAGATCTCTTTAAAGTATTGAAAAGTAAAGATGCCCCATTGAAGATGAAGGTGTGCCTGACTCATGCCATGGTATTTTCAGTTGCACCATATGGTTGTGAAAGCTGGACATTGAACAAGAGAGACAGGAGAAGAATTGATGCTTTTGAATTATGGAACTGGAGATGAATACTGAACATACCATGAACTGCCAAAAGAACCAACAGATCTGTCCTAGAAGAAGGGCAACCAGAGTATTCCTTGGAAGCAAGGGTGGCTAGACAGTGTCTTACGTACTTTGGACACGTAGTCAGGAGGGACCAATCCCTGCAAAAGGACATTATGTTTGGGAGAGTGGCAGGTCAATGAAAAAAACAAAACAAAACAAAAAACCCTTAACTACATAGATTGACAAAGTGTCTACAACAATGGGCTTAAACATAAATAAGATCACATGCCTAGCACAGAACTGGGAAGTATCTCATTCTATTGTACACAGGGTCGCTATGGGTTGGACCCAACTCAACGGCACCTAACAACAATACCACACACACATTTTCATTACCAAGATGTGTTGGTGAGTGAGGAAAATAAGTTCCAAAGAACTTTTTATAGTCTGATCCCATTTTCTATGTAACTAAGCAATGAGAAAGACCTCCTAGTATGTTTATAAATGCTTGAGTATGATTGTATGGACACAGAGAAACGTGTGGACAGATCTACATCAGGTGTGAGTTAATACACTGGTTGCTGGGGCAAAGGGGCTGAATCAGAGTAGATGGTGAGAAGGAACACACAGGGAAACATATTTAAACAAAGCAGAAAAATACACATACAGGTGAAATGTAGCCTATGAAAGTCCACCAAAGGTCATACTGCATTGACTATGTACACATATTATCTTTTTCCTCTCCTCTCAAATCCTGTGAAAGTCAGAGGTAAGGGTCGTGTTTTATAAAGTCTGAAGGACAAAGAGGCCACCTCAGAGGGCAAGAGTGTGAACATATCTTTAAAGGTTGAGGTGGATGGAAGGAGAGGTGAACAACCAGCTCCAGAAGTGGAGGAGCTGGAATCTGAATGCTGGGAAGGAAGCTTCTGGCAAGCCAGAGACAAAAGGCTCTTCAGAACCCTCGTTATGATGGGCCTATGGCTGGGGGAGGACTCCTGGGAATGGTGGGAACCTGAAGCCAGGCCTACCACTAGCCTGATCTCCCATACAGACCCACAACGCACAGTGGTGTCATTAGTTTGGTGTGACTTCCTCCTCAAAACACCTGCAGACAGCAGCCTGGGCAACTCAGTGAGACCCTGTCTCAAAACAAAAAATAAAAAAAGAGGCTGGGGTATAGTCCAGCAGTGGAATGCTTGCCTAGCATGCGCGAGGGCCTGGTTATCCCCCAGTACTGCAAAACAAAACAAAACAAAACACCCTCAGACAGCCAACGAGTCCTAAAATTCGAGATGGGTTGTCTCTGTGAAAAATAGATCAAAACAATTATTCAAAAAATGCTGGGAACAGAATGAAATTAAAACAAATAAATTATAATAGTCCCAAAGAGACAAGGAAGGACACTATATCCATGAGTCAAGGGCAGGATACTGCAGAAAAATGAGAAAGCACAGAATGAAAATGAACCTAGATAACAAAAATTTCAGGGGTTGGGGCAGTAGCTCAGTCGTAGAGCACAGCTTAGCATGGATGAGGCCCTGGGCTCCATCCCTAGCACTGCAAAACAAAACCAAAACAAAATGATAAAAAATATGATTAGAAAATCAATTCAGGAAAACATAAGATGTGATTAACTGGACTTCCAGAAGATTACAGGAAAAATAAATAAAAGGGAAATATTATTATTATTATTATTATTATTATTATTATAAGGAGGAGGAGCAGTGGAAGGAGGAGCAGGAGGGAGGAGAAGGGAGGCGGAAAGCCATTCTGTAGCTAAAGGATACCCACTGCCACATTAGAAAGTTGTTGTTGTTGTTAGGTGCTGTCGAGTCGATATCCGACTCATAGCGACCCTCATAGGGTTTTCAATGGCTGACTGTTTTGGGATTGCCTTGGGAGTGGATTGCCAGGTCCTTCTCCCATTTTTGCGGTGCTGGGAATTGAACTCGGGACCTCAGAGACTGCAGCACAGCGCTCTACCCACTGAGCTAAATCCCAGCCCGCCACATTAGAAAGCCGTGCTAAACAGCCTACACAACAGGCAAAGAAAAAAGACCCAGACCAAGGCCCAAGATCACAAAACCAATGCAATATCAGAAATTTTAAAAAGGATCCTAAATGTTTGCAGTGAGAAATAAATGGAATGGGCACCATACAATGTGCTGGGAAACAGAATAGCATTGACTTTCTTAGCATCTGTACTGTTTGCTAGAAGACAACAAAGCAGTATCTTCAAAATTGTGAAGGAAATTATCCTTAACCTAGATTTTTATCCCTAGCCAAATTATCACAAAAATGAGAGGGCAGAATAAAGATATTTACAGATATGGAAAAACTTAATATATACATATGGTATATATTATATATCTATCCCTCATATATTTAGAAAATTGTGGGAGGATATACCCCAGCAAAATAAGGATAGAGCCCCCAAGGAGGAAGTCAAAGGATCCAGGAATATTTGGTATAACCACTGGGCCTCAGGTCTAGAGAGCAATGAGGCCAGGTTGGAGCTAGTGCACAGAGGGCCTTAGAAGAGAGTTCTCCAGGGGAAGGAGGATGAAGCTGGTGGGAAAAGTGATATGACAAATCTAGTAGAAAAAAACTAACATTAAGTATATGAAAATTATGCCAGTGGAGAATTAAAGCAATGATCAACTATGAATGAGTAGAGGGAAGACACTATCAGAAAATAAATATAATCAAAGGACAAATACTTGCCTCCACAGAGATTGCTTCCTTTTTACAATAACACAAACGCTTGCTACTGATGTAACCAAAACTATGATCCAAGGGAAGGGGGTGGGTAAAGTAATTTTCATCTAAGGCAATAGATCATATCTAAAATCAACAAGTAAAGAACAAATAAAAACATTTGGAAATCTGGAGGTAAATGGCAGAAGACTTAAGGAATGGAATTGTAAGCGATTTCCTTTCGGGGAACAGGTTTAGGGGTGAGATGGGGATCTGTTGATTTTTGTTTTAAAGATCTTAGCATTATTTTTAAAGAAAGATCCCCTACATCATAAAAAATGAATTAAAAGACAGTAGTTTCTAATAAACAAATGAAAAGATTGAAAAATGAGATAAATAAATGAAATGTTTTTTTTTGGGGGAGGGGAGCAGTACTAGGGGTTGAATCCAGGGCCTCATGTTTGCATGTTTTGCAAGTGCTAGACCACTGAGCTGCACCCTCAGCCCATTTTTTTAGTTTTTGAGAGAGGGTCTTGCTAAATTACACAGACTGTCTCTGGTCTTGAACTTGTGATCCTCCTGCCTCCGCCTCCCGAGCTGCTGGGATTACAGGCGCTCGCCACCGCGCCTGGCTTTCAAAACCATTTATTTAGGAAAAGAAATGTTAGGTGCTGTCGAGTCATGTCCAACTCATAGCAATCCTCCTAGTGTTTTCAATGGCTGATTATTTCAGAATTGTTTCAGGAGTGGACTTCCACGTCCTTCTCCCATTTCTGTGGTGCTGGGGATTGAGCTGGGGGCCTCAGAAAGTGTAGAGCAGCACTCAACCAATTGAGCTAAACCTCACCTAGGAAAAGAAATAGTGGACATTTTTCCTTATATTTTTATAATTAAAATAGAGAATTTACACTAATATAAGAGTTTTAATAATGTAAAAGAATACATTCAGGATATTCTTTGGATACTCCTAAGGCAGATCCCGCTCTGTCCGACGATTTACTCCAACAGTCACCCCTAATTTCTTTACTTCAAACTTCCTATCCTTGGGGCTGGGGGTGTAGCTCAGTGTAGAGCACATGCTTAGTATGTGTGAGGCCCTGGGTTCCATCTCCAGGACCACAAAATAAAACCCAACAACAAACCAATTGCCCATTCTTAAAACCAGCAAAACCAGAGTATTATTTGTCTACGCTAGGTGTCTTGCAGAAATCAGAGCAGAGGAAGATAACGATGAGAGCATTCAGTAGTTGCTGAGCTACTCTTCTGTGTCAAGCACTGTGCTTAGCACTTCCTATATCTATCTCATTTAATCTCGAATGGTCATGCACCTCAGAATGACGTTTTGGCCAGTGAGGACTGCTGATATGATGTTGTTGTTAGGTACCCTCAAGTCATGTCCGACTCATAGCAACCCTTATAGGGTTTTCAATGGCTGATTGTTTTGGGATTGCCTAGGGAGTGGATTGCCATGTCCTTCTCCCATTTTTGTGGTGCTAGGAATAGAACCCGGGACCTCAGAGACTGCAGAGTGGCACTCTACCAAATGAGCTAGATCTCAGTCCCACTGATATGATGGTGGTCACATAAGATAATAACAGCTGAAAAATCCCACTGCTGAGTGATGTCACAGTAACATAGTAGGGAAGCACATTACTTACATATCTGTGGTGAGGCTGGTCAGAATGAACTTACTATACTTCCAGTCAGATGGAACTACAGTGTCTATGATTTAGATAGTACATAATAGTAGGCGACTTGTGTGACTAGGTTAGATATGTGGTATTCTATACTTTTTTCAGGCTGGGATTTAGCTCAATTGGTAGAGTGCTGCGCTGCAGTCTTTGAGGTCCCGAGTTCAATTCCCAGCACTGCAAAAATGGGAGAAGGACCTGGCAATCCACTCCCAAGGCAATCCCGAAACAGTCAGCTATTGAAAACCCTATGAGGGTCGCTATGAGTCAGACTCGACTCGACGGCACCTAACAACAACAACAACAGCAATACTTTTTTCATTATTTCTGAGTGCACTCCTATACTTAAAAAGCTCACTGTAAATAGTCTGCCATGTGGCACAGGCAGCAGCCTGACACATCTTTTTACCACCTTTCTTGGCTGCACCAAGAAGCCACATTGAGTCACTGACCACACTTTAGGACATTTGCATGATTAAATCACCTAATGACATGTTTCTCAGATCCAGTCCCAACTGTTAGGTGATGCACAACTGCACTTCCTTCTCATGATCCCATTTTTACTGATGAAAAAGGTAGGTGTAGGGAGTTACACTAAGACATGCAGTTTGGTTCCAGAACCTATGCTCTTAGAACTGCCATCCTGCCTGTCAGTAAAAAAGAGATCTATGACAGATAGGCCACTCCCTTCTCTCTACAGTGGGAAGAGTACAAAGAAGACACAAAAGACTGCCCAGCTCTGGACAGTAGGCGAACACTCCTGAGTGCTGGATACAAAAAGAACACTGAGCTCTGAAGTTGCCGGCACAGCCTTGCTCTGATCCTCAGCTAGGCACTCACTACCCAGGTGGCCTTGGCTTCATTAAAGCAGGATAACCATGCTGTTTTTGCAGGGTGTTGGGGCTCCTGAATGAAGGTGTATGTGTCAGCCTCCTGTACAACACCGACATGAAGCTCCAAGTAAATGCTGGTGCCATGCTACAGTGCACCCATTCCAGCACCTTCACAGATGTGGCACATGAAACTCCCTCCAAAACCTTCAAGGTGAGGGTTTCTCCTTTTACAGACAAGGGTGAGGTTGCAAACGGTGGAGTGACAGTTTCAGGCCCAGTGAGCCGGGAAGCTTGGCCTGCGCCCAGGTCTTCTGACACTGAGCTGAGGGCTTCTGTTTGCTGATCAGGGTCTCCTGATAGCAGATTAGCCTGGCGAGAGCAGGGAGCAGCCAGAGTGAGAAGTCAGGCGTGATGACCAGGATTTACCAACTGCCAGTTCCATATCCCACAGAGCCCCAGCCCTGCCTGCTTGAGAGGCCACGCCACAAAAGTGCCCCCAGAACACAACCTCTTATACCTGGAAGAATGGCACAGCTGAAAGCAGCTTCTGGCAAGCAGAAGAGAAAAGGGCTAAGCCAACTGGGTGTTCTACCACCAGTCAAAACCGCAAGTGCTCAGGAAAAAAGAACCTGTAATGGAGCACACATCCTGTGTACACAACTGTATGTTAATGTTCACAATGATCAGCTCTGGGTCAGGCTGTGGCTGCTTCTGGACTCTCCTCATGGATGCAGATGCGGGGAACCTGTGAGGGAGTCCAGGCAGGTAGAGCACCAATTGAAGGAGCACCCAGGGAAATGTAATGACTTATGGAGTGTCCAGGCTTGGTTTCTGTGGGCAAATCAGAGTCATGGGGTTTTGAGGTGTTAAATCCAGGTGGCCTTAACCAGTACTATGGTCTGTGCATTGCTGCTTTTCAAGTAGGAGAACCATTCCTTCCTTACCCCATCCTTCTTGTGTTCTTTCCTTCAGCATCTATTCATCAGGTCCCCACATCCTGTACTTGCACTGAGCTAGGGAGAGAACAGGCAGGCAGAAGCCTCCTCCCTGACTTAGGATGGGGTCATTGAGAGCTAAATCCAACCAGCTTTCAGCAGATACTTCCATTCTGGAAAGTGGCAACAAGCGTCCTTTGAGATGGCTCCCCCAGTCTTCTCATGGTGGAAATAAATCATATTGTGCTCACTAAAACACCAGGGAGGAGGACACATTTGAATCATGTGGTTCCTCTCTCTCTCTCTCTCTCTCTCTCTCTCTCTCTCTTTTTTGCTGTGCTGGGGATGGAACCCAGGGCCTTACACATGCTAGGTAAGTGCTTGAGCACTGAGCTACTGCCCTAGTCCTAGCTTGTCTTTTAAAAGGACTTTAAAGTCAATGCAGCAGGGAAGCTGTCTGCCCATGGAGATGAGCTGACTGTGAGGTGGGGGTAGGGAGGAGAGAAGGGGAGGCTGCAGACAAATCTGGCCACAGGCATCTCCCCAGTGCTCTCCGGGAGCTAAGCTGGGCTTCTGCTCCTTTCAGTCACTTTGTGCAATTAAGACAAAAGCCTTTAGGGCGGGGGGATGTAGCTCAGCGGTAGTGTTTGCAGAACTTGTGCAAGGCCCTGGGTTTG
Organism: Pedetes capensis; assembly: GCA_007922755.1. NCBI lineage: Eukaryota > Metazoa > Chordata > Mammalia > Rodentia > Pedetidae > Pedetes > Pedetes capensis. The sequence continues at coordinate 128,122 of VMDO01002110.1, forward strand.
ATCCACCACCACAAAAACGCACAAACAAAAAACTTCACAACCCTCTTAGCCCAGCTCCCAAGCTATGCCGTCAGGCAGTCCCTATTTTCCTTTTCCCCTGTCTAGCCACAATCTTTACCCTGCCCAAACAAGGACCTGGGGCTAGCTCTTTTCCATGACCTGGAATACTCAACCTCTCAGGACTGCCCAATGTCTTCTTCATGAAAAACAGGCCAACTAGACATAGTTTTTCTTTTTCCTGGAATTCTGTACACTCACTAGTCACGCAAAGAGCACATGCTACAGGGTTACCCTGAAAGACCAGTTCCTACCTTCCTGATGACTTAAGTCTTTGGACACTGGAGTCCCATAAGTATTTTTGTACAGTTTCAGTCCCTAGCACAGTACCTTATATTTGAGTCGCCTGACAAACGTCCACCTCCAAATGAACATCAAAGCCTTAATGTTGGGGCTCTTTTGTACAAAGTCTACAGGAAGGACCTAATGAACATGTCACCCTGCTTTGTCCAATGGTGGAAATCTCAAGGATGCTTCCCATTTAAACACACTTTTTCCCTTCAAAATAGTTATTCTTCACCCTCTTTTGGCAAATCTATAAAATGAGATAAGGAGAAATATCCCTTCGTTTCACATCCTCTGACTCAGCTACTGAGCATACTCAGTGGTGGAGGAGGAGGAGAGAGCTGAGAAAAACATAGTGGAGGAGAGACACCATGGCAGGAAAAAAGGAAGGAAAGATGGGAGGTCATCATGTTTTAGGCTTTTTTTTTTTTTTTTTTTTTTAAGTATTGCAGGGTTGAACCCAGGGCCTCACACAAGCCTTGCAAGTGCTCTACCACTGAGTTGCACCCCCAGCCTATTTTTCACTTTTTATTTTGAGACATGGTCTCACTAAGTTAAGTAGGCTGCCTCTGGCCTTGCACTTGCCATTCTCCTGTCTCTACCTCCTGAGGCTCTGGGATTACAGGAAAGTGCCTGTTTCTTTCCCTTCTGTGAAGATGGTCCAGGTTCCACAGCATGGCAACTACCCGACGTGTGTGTGTGTGTGGGGGGGCACGACACGGGACACTTCCTGTGGGCGCAGCGGTGGTCCTTTCGTCAGTCAAACTTGCAGTCACTCCCTGCTCAGTTCTTCCACCCTACTCGTGATGGTGGGAGGGGCAGGAAGGGCGGTGTCTTAAGAATTATCTGCCCATCCTCAGGGCTTCGCCCCTCTCAGAAGTGACCCTCAGCTATGGCTCACCGCTTCAGTCCCTGAGTCCCTCAGGGTGCCCGGCTCGCCTGCACAGCTCTACCTGTAGGCACCCCCCCAACCCCGCGGGGCGAGCTGGGGTCGGTCGAGGACCCCACCTTCCATACAGCCGCCCTCTGACCCGGCCGCCCGGGGCTGGTCTTGCTCCTGTGGAGACATTAAAAGCTCCAGCTAGGGGGGAAGCTCCCAAGTCAAGGGTGGGCCTCCGCGCCGGAACCGCAGGGCGGAGCAGGCGGATTTGCTGGGTGTACGTCGTGGGGTCCAGTCCAGACCGTCCCGGCTCCTCCCAAGACCCTTTCCTCTGCCGCCGGCCTCCCTGGCCCTGTCTACGCTGTGCTCTCCTTCCCTAAACTCCGAAGCCCTGACGGAGTTGTCGCTCCCGCCTTCAGCCCACGACGCCAGCATGGGTTGTGCAACACGCGCCGCGAGATCTCCCCGCAACTCGCTCTTCCCCAGCCAAGCGGCAGCTCCCGGACGTCCGCGGGGACGCCGGTGCAGGCCTCCTCCACCACCCCGGGTCCGGGGCCGCCGGCCCCCTCCGCGCCACGCCCGCCCCGAGGGGGCCTCACCTCCTGCGCGCAGCTGGGCGCGGGGCCGTCCAGGAGCCTCGGGGAGGCGCGGCCCGGGGCCAGCGCGCTCAGGAACAGCAACAGCTGCGCCAGCGGGGACGCCGGGACGACGCCAGGGGCGCGGCGCGGAGCCCCCATGGCTCCGGTACTGCGACGGCGGCCTAGGGCCAGGCGGCGGGGATGCGGCGAGGGACAGCCAGGGTCCGCACTTCGCCTGGCTGTGGTACTCACCCCTACCCGCCGCTTCCGGCTTCCAGCCGGCAATCGGGGCCGGGCTGCGCCGGGGGCTGGGCCATCGTGGGGCGGTCCCTCCGATGACCCCGCCCCCAGGTGCGTGAGACTTGGGGAGCGTTGCTGGCGGGATTCCGCTGGGGCGGGGTTCTCAGCGGCCCGGCTTGAAGCTACTAGCTGGTCCAGCCAGCTGTCAGCATCCTCTCGAACCTTGACTCCCAAGTGTAATTTCTGTCTTCACGGTGAAGCCATCGCCTTTGCTCTCGCCCCTGGCCGACTTGCTTCTCTGTTTAGTCCTTTGGGACCTAAGGGAGGCGGCAGGCTAGCCCTGTTCCTTTTCATCCTCCCCTCCCTATCTCACTGAATTTCCTCGCTCAGCCTTCTTTGGCTTTTCCCTCTGTGTCTAAGACAGCGAGGGACAGCTCCCGGCTGGGGACGGAGGACAGAGCAGTCATTTCCCAGCCTGCTGGAGCGGACTCTGGGAGGTAAGTTCTGGAGCGCAGGCACCGGTTTCCTAGGACGCTCATCGAACCAGCGTGAGAGGGCCTGCGCCCCTGGAGGCTCACGCCACCTAGCAGGACTGTTCTCAGCTAGCTACAGCTAAAGGTACACCTCCACTGACGGTGGGGTTAGTAGCAATAGCCCCCTCTTAAGTTGAAAATTCCCCACATGTCTGTCAGTTTGCTGTACTGTGGGCACTTGCATGTTGCTGTGATGCTGAAATCTATGCCACCGGTATTACAGATTGTTAGAACAATGTTCATTGCACCCAACAAACTCAACTTACCCACCGCAGACACGCTATGAGATCTTTATTGAGTTGTGTCCAGAGAAAAGCAGGAGCAGAGAGAGAGCCAAGGAGGAGCAAGGCTTATACAGGGGCCAGTGACGTGGGGTCCTAGTATGTTTTGTTTCCAACCAGGAAGGGCCCTTTATTGGCTCCTAGCAAGGTGGGGGCATGGCCTAGATTTAGGTTTCTTTTCCCTGGTGTTGTCATCACCTGTTAAGTTTCATCTCTCTCTCCATATCTATCATCCCCCCCTTTTTGATATTAAATAAAATGAGCCCAGGAAGAAGTAGCGGTATTAATCTCTCTTCTGTAGCTTCTTCCAGCTGAATAAGGGCCACGTGGGAAGGAAGGGCTCTGATATCTAATCTAGGGAGCAGGTGATGAGTTGAGAGGGAGGGATTAAGGAGCACATCAAGAAGAAGGAGAATAGATCGATTTCCGATGGAGAAAAGCCTTGTAAGGTTCTTTGGAAGAAGGAGTCCTCTATCCACTGTAGAATGCTGTCCATAGTGTAGGCCTTCGGATGGAACCAGAGAATATCTTCAAGAAGGTCCTCTGTGAACTGCTGGAACTGATGACATAGTTGTGGGTTTATGGTGGATTGGGTTGTGGCCTCAGTTTGAAGGTCTGCATTGTGAGGTAGATCCTGTAGGATAAACTGGGTGACAGTCTAGTGAGACAATTTTGAGAGTTGGTTTTGCAGAAACCTTAAGGGGCATGGAGCTAGGGCTGCCAGTCCCAAGATTAGGAGAGTGGTGTCAAAAAAGGAAGAAGGGTTTATAGCAGAGGGTTATTAGCAAACCATGGAAAGTGGAGTGAGTATTGAGCTGGTTTTTCCTTTTCTCCAATTCTTCCTGTAAGAGATGGACTTTGTTGGTAACTACTCCTGATTGGTTAACAAAGAAAAAACAATTTTCTTGTAAAGCTAGGCATAGGCCCCCTCTCTCTGCCAGGAGCAAGTCTAAACCTCCTCTGTTTTGTAACTTTTGTAGAGTTACAATAATTTGGCTCACCTGTTGAATATCGTCTATATGTTGTTTTGCTAAAGATTGAATTTATAATGGAATGTGCTAGGCCTGCTGTACCAATACCTAGTGCTGCACCCGTCCCTAAGAGAGTAATTAGGGGGAGGATGGCAACTTGTATTGCCCTCTTTGTTCTTCCTGAAATGTGAGAGGTCATAGGAATTAGTATAGGTTCTTTTCCATCTATTATCTGGAAGTCTGGTAAGAGAAAAATAGGGGTGCAGAGAGCTTGGGGAGAAGCAGGAGGTTGTTGTTGTTGTTAGGTGCCATCAAGTCGAGTCTGACTCATAGCAACCCTAAATTCAGTAGATCAAAACATTTGCCGATTCTATGCCAGGCAAATGATCTTATTTATGTTTAAGCCCATTGTTGTAGACACTGTGTCAATCCATCTGGTGGAGGGTTTTCCTATTTTTGTGTTGACCTGCCACTCTCCCGAACATGATGTTTTTCTCTAGGGATTGATCTCTCCTGACTACATGTCCGAAATATGTAAGATGCAGTCTGGCCATTCTTGCTTCCAAGGAGCACTCTGGTTGCACTTCTTCTAGGACAGATTTGTTGGTTCTTTTGGCAGTCCATGGTATATTCAATAGCCGTCTCCAGCACCACAATTCAAAAGCATCAATTCTTTTTCTGTCTCTCTTGTTCAATGTCCAGCTTTCACAACTATGT